>CAKNYM010051021.1:221969-235619 GCA_932195095.1 Andricus curvator
ATACTGAAGAATAACTCTCATATCTTCCAAATACATGAATTATTTTCATAAAAACCTTACAATTAGTAGAAAATCATTCAGGGAATAAGATGAGTCATTGTGAATTGAAGTTGAATGGAAATTACGACTTTTGTTAGGAATGGAAAAAAAAGCTTGGGACATGCTCAAAGACTTACAAATTTAAAAATATTTTCATGAATACCTAGGAAAATTGAATTTTCTAATTTTTTATCAAATGTTTCAATTTGGGTGGGGGTACTGGAAGATCCTACGTATGGGGATTTTTGACTAAAAAAAGAATAAGTCCAAAGATATTACAACTTATTGTGAATTTTTAATCAGGAAAGATAAATTTCCCAACAAAAATGTAATAGTTACTTTTTTAGTTAATTTCCAATAAAAAATAATTATATAATCGAACGACCTTGCCGACGTGAAAGTCCAAACCCTAAAAACTGTTAGAAGTTCATCTTCCTTGGCCAGACATTCAAATACTTGACTTAAAGTTAAACTGCTTTGTTAAAAATTAATTTCTCTGGTTCTAGATTCATCTCCTTGGTTGATAATTTAATGATTTTGTTAAGCATTCATGGAAAATTCATATTTTTGGAAAATTGAACTATTTCGTGAAAAACTAATCTTTTTTAGTTGAAATTCAACTACTTGGTTGAACGTTGAACCAGCTTGTTCAAAATTTTTTTTAAAGTTTAACCTGCTTGTTAATTTCCCTAGGGATCGCGGGACCCTGTAGCTGGTGAGAGGGTTTACGGGTCTCATCGGACTATAGATCTGGAAAGGTGCACCAGAGAGGCTGCATCGCGAGGTGTAGCTACTCTGGGGAACTGACGGACTCTAGTCAGTGGGACTTAAACTAAGGAGCCATCCTTCCAGGGGGTAATGGAAAAACCTCCTGGAAAATCGAGGACGCGAGTTCTCATGCTCCCAAGCTACGATGTGATCGCCGTATCAAGGGCTGAATGGCAGGGTTAACAAATCCTTGAACATCACGGTCTGCCCCCCCCCCTCAGCAGAGGCGGACAGATCGGGGTCTCAAAGGAGGTGCCTTAGCGGGGAATTTGGGACACCAGGATGAATCCCATAGTAAGTTGACCCGCCCTCTGCAAGCGGGGCTCTGCAGGGGGTATTTCGAATTTCCCTAACTTGTCGTGGGACGAAAAACAAAACAAAAACAATCAGGGGCTCGTTCTGGTACCCTTTTTTAACCCACTGCCAGTGGTGGAAGGCTCCTCAGGGGGCAGTCTGCCACGAGCGGTGCGAACCCAGAACCCATGATGCAGAATAATCTGCACCACAGCAAAGGCTCCTCGGCGATTCTAGCCAGGCGCTTGTCTGTGGTTCAGGCAGGAATTCCTTCAATCCAAGAACCCTAGTTATACAGGCAAAGGATTAGTGGCTTGTCAGGATGTGGCCCCATATATAAGAGGCCCCAAAAAGAGCACCAAGGGCATGCGTGGCCGTCAAGGGTATGGTTGCGATCTTGGGGCCTAAGTTCTGCTTCAGTGGCTAAAGGTGTTTATTGCCTCGGCGTATTTCCCGGGTGATGCCGAGGGACCCCCGCCTCCCAGAGAGGTGGAGGCTCTAATTCGGCACTGTCAAGAGAACAAGGTTCCTCTGCTGTTGGGCTGTGATGCAAACTCTCACCACGCGGTGTGGGGAAGCACAAACATGAATGACAGAGGGAGAGATTGAATTGAATACATAGCGAGCACAGAGCTTTAGATTCTGAATTGGCGTGATACTCCCACATTCCAGACTAAAAACAGGAGTTAGGTTCTCAATTTGACTCTATATTTGGGTGTATTGAGGAGCAGGGTAGTGGGCTGGAGAGTCCCCGATGAGGAGTCTCTCTCGGACCACAAATATATCGTGTTTCGATTTACCCTAGCAAAGCCCGTGGTTTCCAAGATCAGAAACCCCAGAAATACACTTGGAGACTCATATAAAGAGGAACTCAAAGGGAGGCTTGCGGAATTCCCTAAAAGCTACGGTACAGCGAGGAATCGAAAGACATTTCGGAAACAGCGAGACTCCACGAGATCCTAGCAAACAATCCGGAAGCTTGCCTCAGGCTCATAAGGTTCGATAATGGTGAGTTTGCCGAAGACGAAGAAGCAACGCTGCATCACCTGATGGAAGTTCACTTTCCGAATTTTCAGCGAATCCGAACCGACCAAAAGGAGGAAGGCTGGGGCCAAGAGGTGAAGTAGGTCAACTGGAATTTCGCCGCTAGGGTCGTTGATTACAAAAAGGTAAAATGGGCTGTAGGCACCTTCTGTTCCTTTAAATCACCATGGGCGGATAACATTTTTGCAGCGCTTTTACAAAAAGGCATAGATCTAGTCATCCGTCCTCTGACGAAATTATTTAGGCCAAGTATAGCCCTTTAACACGTGCCATCGGCATGGAAGGATGGTAGAGTGGCCTTCATTATCATACCTGGGAGGAAGGGTTGCACTGCTGCAAAAGATTTCCGACCAATCAGCCTAACATCTTCTATTCCTGGCCATCCTTCGCTGTGCTGGAACACTAATAGAAGAAAGCCCTGCTGGCAGACATATTACGATCTACTCGGACAGCAAGCGAAACTCACTGCAATAGGGAAACCAGACATAACATCAGAACTGGGTTGGGAATGCAAAAAGGCATTAAACCAACTTGCAGAAAGAAACAATGCCTCTCTCATATGAGTCCTTGGTCACACAGGGATCAAGGGCAACGAAAAGGCGGACGAGTTAGCAAAATTCGGCGCAGCGAGTGAATACATAGGACCGGAACCGGTACTAGGAATAGCGTCTTGCTGTGTCGATATGGCCATTAAAAGCTGGATCCAAACAAAACACCAGGAATACTGGTTGCCGTCAGGCGAAATCCATCCTGGGTTGTACCTATAGGATGGACAGAGATAGGGAAATTGTGGGTTTTTCTAAGAAAGATGTAAGGACACTGGTACGGATCCTAACTGAAAACCACCACTTAAAGTATCGTATGCACAAAATGAGGTATAACCCCACCACAGAGTGCAGGAAGTGCGGCAGAGATGATGAAACATCCCTGAATGTATTATGCCAGTGCCCGGCATTAGCTAGGCTCAGGCAACAACCCCTCGGGGCCCATTTTATGGAACCTGAGGAAATTACAACGCGAACGGTAGTCGACATACTGGGCTTCATCAGGAGGTCTGGGGTCAACTGCGCAGAACGAATATCGTATTAAAAAAGATATCGTATTAAAACAAAATAACCTTCTTATTCACCTTCTAGTTAAATATTCATGTATTTTGTTAAAAGTTTTGGTTGAAAAGTCTACTCTTATGTGATTTGTTCGAAATTCATTACGTTTGGTTAAAAATTCTAGTATTTGGTTGAAAGATATATCATTTTGATGAGAATGCAACTATTTCCTGAGAAATTCACGTTTTTTGGTCAAAAATTCAGCTGTTTGGATGAAAGTTGATTTACTTTGTTAAAAATGCATTGAAAATTAAACTATTTTCATGCAAATTCAAGTTTTTCGTGAAAAATTAATATTTTTCATGAAAAGTAATATTTTTTGGCTGAAAATTCAACCGTTTTGTAGATAATTTGTCCTATGGGCTTCAAAAATGTAGAATTTTGTTGAAAATTGATGTATTTTGTTGAAAAATTATGCTTTTTGGTAGAGAATTAATCTCCTGGATTCAAAATTCATCTTTTTGGTTGAAAATGTAACTACTTGGTCCAAAATTTATCCCTTTTAGTTAAATGTTTAACTAATTAGTTGAAAGTTCAAGTAGCTTTTTGAAACTTCATATTTTTCAGATTCACATCATTGGTTTAAAATGTAACTTTTTTGATGAGAATTCTTTTTTTTCCGTTAAAAATTAATTTTTCATGAATAAAATGTTGGCCTACTTTACCTTTCTGGACGAGGCGGGGGGTAATAATGCCTGATAAGGCGTAACTTTAGGTCCATGAGTTACAGAACAAAATGAGAAATAAGAATATAGTCAATTCGTTCAGAAACAAGCACTTAGAACAAAATTTACACTGGGCGACCACAAAATATATATTTTTAATTTTTAAGAAAATAAGGTGTAATTTCTTCACCAAAAGGAATGATTTGTGGAATTCTAAATTATTAAGAAATAAATAAAACTTATAAAAAGCGCCCTCTTAAAGAATTGTTGAAACAGAATATTTGTTGAATTATTTAAAGTGCTCCTAATTCCCGATAGTCCTCCTTTTAAATTGATATGAATTTATATAATTTTGATCTTTCTGAAATAAAAATTCAAGTATTAAAAGACGTTCATTTCTAATTTTGCAACTTCAAAAGATTTTAAGTTCTTAAATGTAAGTTGTTTGATTTTTTTCTTAGTTGAATGTTTTAATCCAAAATTATTAAACACTCATATTTAACATTCTTCTATATTTAATAAGTTTTAAATTTCAAATGTCTGGACTATAATAGTCTTTTAAATATTTTTTAAATTGCGATTAGCCCTTTGAAGAACATCGTAACATAAAGAACACCTTTCTTCCTGCAATTTCTGGCGTATGCTGTTTTCGATCTAATTTTTTTCAGTTCTCAAAAATGAAATTTATCGTTTGTCAGTACTTGGGAATTATTAATGCGACAATGTCTGGCGCATTTTTTAATTTTCGCGAAAGTTTTTAGTGGTGCATATGAGCGCATTGGAAGTAGAATATATTGTTGTCCGAAAAATCGATTTTAACTTTATTAGTACGAATTTAACACAAACATTTCATTAAACTCCCACCACCATTTGCCCCCCCCCTCCCCATTAATAACTCGATAAATTAACTAACGGAAAATTTTCAATTGGTGGTGAATTTGAGAAATACTAGAAATATTATGAAGTTTTTCCGAAATTCCTGAAAAATCGCTTGCATCGTTTGGAAATGTTGACAACTTTCGGATATCCTCTAAATTTTTTCAAATATCCTAAAATATTAAAAACATTATATTAATTCCTTCTAAATCTTCCGAAACTGAAGCAAATTCTTTAAAACAACATGGAATTTTGTAAATAATGTAAAATCTTTTGAAATATTTGAAAATCTCTTTAAATCTTTGAAATTCTTGGAAAACCCTTCATTTTTGTGAAATTCTTTTATTAGAAATTTAGAAATTTTAGAGATTTATAAGTTTGGTTTAGAAATTTTTTATATGTATTGAAATCCCGTAAAAAAGCTTCGACCTTTTAGAAAGCCCCTTGTAATTTCTAAAAATACCCTAAAACCTTTCAAATTATATAAAATTCTTTATAATCCTCATAAAGTTTACGAAACTTAAAATCAAATCATGCCAACTTTATTTGTTTGACCCATATAATAACTTAAAATGAGAAAAGTGTTAAATTATTATAAAAGGCTAATAAGAAAGTCGATTGTGTTAAATTGTTGAATCTATTGAAACAATTAGAAGTCATTTTTTGTACTTGTAAATTGAATACAAAATTTCCACCAAGGTAACGTATTTCGGTGTTATTTTTCTGCCAAATGATTAAGGTACAGACTTATTTATCTACCTAATCTACTTTACCTTGCTTTATTTCCGCCTCGTGTCAACGCTCATCGAACCAAATTTTAAAATATAATTTTCTTTCAATTTAATTCAGTTTTCATTCGCTAAAAATAATAATGAAGAATAACTTTATTACTTATAAAATGCAACTTTTGTCCTAAATGGAAGGAAAAGAAATTTAAATATTCCTAAAGGCCTTCAAATTAACAAATATTTTCATGAATACCTTTCGAGATCCAAGTTTATAATTTTTTATAAAGTACGTTTCAGTTTACGGAAAAACATTTTCTCAATCAATAAGAAAAATTGTAAGCAGTACATAATTTCAATTCGCGAAACCACAATTTTAAAATTGTGATTTTGAAAAACTGTTACCATGATCAAGAGAAAAATGACCGATTTAGGATAATTTTGAATTTATTCATTAAACTTAATTTATGAATATTTAATCGAATAGATTTCAAACTTCAAGCAAAATGATATGAATATTTTTCATTTTTATCATCTAAAAAAATTGTTTGTCGTTTTTCACGTTTGAAAAGCGAGGAAAAGAATAAATAGAGTTGTTATTCGAAACAAGTCTGACTTAAGTGTACAAATATAATCTTTATTATTCGAAGGTCTATTTGGCCATACCTATGACATCTTACTACGCTCTAAATTATAAATTTTTTCAAATATTATAAATAATAAAAATATTTAAACTTAGGAGAAATTTCAGAAAAAATTCGATATATTCTAGAACAAGTATAGTATTTTTCGCAATATAAATGAATCTTTAACCAAATAGTTGATTTTTCGACCACAAAGAAGAAATTAAAAACATGGAAGATTAGTTTTCTACCAAGAATGGTTTATGTTCGACAAAATACTGCATTCTTTAAAAATATTGTTAAATTTTCAATCAGGAAAAATACATATTATCCAAAAATGATTGCAATATTCTACCTCCTTATCTATTTTACTTTGCTCTATTCACGTCTCGTGTCAAGCCTCATCCACAATATTTGTATAATTTTCTATGCTCAAAAGTTAATTTAATTTCAATTTGATAAAGAAATAATTGAGAATTATTCTACTATTTCATGAATACAACAATAATTTTCATGAAAACCTCACAAATGGTAGAAAATCATTCAGGGAATAAAATTAGTCATTGTGAAAAAAGTAGAACGAAAATCATGACTTTTGCTCTCAATGGATAGAAAAACTTTAGACATGCTCAAAGGCATTCAAATTAAAAAATATTTCATGCACACCTATGGAGATCAAAGTTTATAATTTTGTATGAATTGTTTCTACTTGAGGACAAACTTTTTTTTAACAAATAAAAAAATATTTTTAATAAGGAATTTCAATTCGGTATTTCAAAAATTAATCACCTGAAAGACACATGAAAGGTAATCAATAGAGGTATTTTCGGAAACGCGTCTAATTTAAGTGTGCTAAGCTAATATTAGCAGATTATGAGTGGGGGGGGGTGTATTTGTATTTTGTATTTATTTACCCAGGCGGAAATATTATATATAGTTTATATATAGTGTGAAGTATTATATATAATATTCATTTTTTTTATATAAAAAATGTATAAAACAAATGAATATTATATATAATACTTCACACTATATATAAACTATATATAATATTTCCGCCTGGGTATGAAAAGTTCCTAGGGATAAATAGCCGGCGATCGATTTGAAGATTCAAATCAAAAATAAGTATTAAACAAGAGTAAATAAATAAACTATAATACACATAATTAGATGTGGGCTATCAACAAAAGGATACTAAAAATATACATAGGAAAATATACCTACTTAATAGTAAATACACATTCATATACACACTTATATATATTTTTAATTAAGGATTTAAGTGTTACCAATGTGTGATTTCGACGGTAGGATTTGATGTGTTAAATAAGTAACCAAAAAGGAGTTTTCTATAGACGAATTGTGAAGGTGCATCTCTAATGCTTATAGGTAGTTTCTTCCAAAGGCAAGCACCAATAATAACAAAAGACCTTTGCATTTCACACGTGCGCTGTGGCTGAATTTTTAGTACTGTTTTCCTTTCATCGAGTTTGGAATGTGTTGGTTGATCTTTGTCAATAAAATGGAAGAGATTAAAAAGATAGTGCGGAGCTTCATTACTAAATAGGCCATAAAGTAAATTACCCATAAAAAATTGTCTTCTTTTGACGACGTTAAAAAGTCCTACTCTTTCTCTATACTGAGTAATATGTTCACTTTTGGGGATGTTATAGATGAACCGAATGCAAGCATTAAGCGTACGCTCAAGCTTAGCATTCAGCTCATCAGTAATATCGTCATATATCACACAACCGTAGTCAAAGAAAGGAAGGATGAGGCTTTTAACTATTAGGATACGCGTTGAAGTAGAAAGTGATTCTTTATTCCTGTTAAGCTGTTGGAGGACTCTAAAGGTTTTCCTTGAAATATCCGCAACTTGTTCATTCCAAGTAAGAGAGCGATTAAGAATATAGCCTAAATCTTTCACAGATTCCATAAAGGGGATAAGACGTCCATCGACCAAGAGAGGAGGTAGGGTTGCAATTGTTTAAAGTGATGGAGAGGAAGAAGGTCCTATGATTATAGCCATAGTTTTAGCAGGGTTATGAGTGAAGGCCACTTGTCAAGGCCTACTGCACCACTAGATCAATATCCGCCTGTACCTTTTGAAATAAGCTCTTAAGATTGGCAATAGGCCCGGAAAGGTAAAGCTTAAAGTCGTCAGCATATTTGTGATAGTTGCAATGACGAAGTTCGCTACCAAGTTCAGAGGTATAAATATTAAATAAAATGGGTGCAAGTGTGGATCCCTGAGGGACACCACTCTTAACCTCGCCACAATCAGACCGGTCGCCATTGCTATTTTGTACTCTTTCAGAACGATTACTAAGATAAGATTCAAACCATTTAACAACCATATTCAAGAGGTGAAGCGATTTAACCCTAGTCAATAGTAGATTATGGTTAACTGTATCAAACGCCTTAGAAAAAGCAAAAAGGACAAAAACCGTTATTTCCCTTCTATCAATTGCAAGTTTAAGGTCAGAAGTTACTTTAAGTGAAGCTGTAATTGTACTATGCCTTGCACGGAACCCAGATTGCATTGGGTCCATTAAATTGTTTGTTTCAATGTGTGCAGTAAGTTGCTGATGGGCAATACGTTCGAAAGGTTTGGACAAAGCACATAAGATAGATATAGCACGAAAGACTTTGGGAGAGGTAGGGTTAGATATTTTAGGTACAGGGCGAATAATCGCCTCTTTCCAGGCATCAGGAAATATTCCCACCTGCAGAGATGCTTTGTAGATGTGCAAGAGAATAGGGCCAATGACTGGTAAAGCAAGGCGAATCATTTTAATTGAAATACCATCAGATCCTTGAGCATTTGATTTTACCTCGAAGAGTTTTTTAATTAGGGTTTCTTGCGATATGTCAGGAAAGAATAACTTCGTATCATCAAAAGTAGAGGGAACTGAGGACAGGGAAGGAGTGCTGCTTGCAAGGAGTGTGGTTTTTGTAGTAAAAGCTGTCAAAAGGTCTGCAGTGGAGAAATTGTTATCAGGGGCCAAATGTTTAGAAGGAATAAGCCCAAGCCGTCTTAAGAGAAGCCAGATGTTTTCATTTTTATTCCTATTTTTGATAGATCTGTAATTATATTGATTGTATGAATCCCAGATTTTGGTTTGTACTAAGTTTTTCAATTTACGAAATTCGGCTTGAATAATACTATTTTTTTTCTTTTAGCCAATTAATAACCTTTGTGCCCAGAATAATTCTTCTTTCTTACAATCGAATTTTTTTTCTTGAAAACAATGACAGATACAAACGAATGTTGAGATAAAAGTTTGCATGTCTAAAAAAGTTCTATGAAAAATTTCTTTCAGCCTCAACAATGATTTATCCCGCATGATGTTGATAAGATGCCATTCTTTTATTAGTAGAAACTTTTCAGAAATATTTAGCATAATAAGAAAGGTGGGTTTTCCAGAAAATATTTTTTTTTCATGTTTTCAAAATTCGAAGGAAGAAATAAAAAAGATTTTCTGAAAACCCCCAACTTTTTTATTCTTTCAAATATTTTTGAAAAGTTTCTCCTAAGAGAAGAAAGGCATCTTATCAGCATCATGCGGGCTAAGCCATTTTTGAGGCCGGGAGAATTTTTGTTTTCCTAAAAATGTAATTTTTGAATTTTTCTTATACACTCTGAAATACATCGCAAAAGAACAAAAGACATTTTTCATAAAAATTTTTCAGACGTGCAAACTTTTATCTCAACATTTCTTCGTATCTGACGCTTAGCATAGGAGGTGGCTCCATGACGCTTAATGTGAGCTAAGATGAATATATTCATAATTCTTTTAATTGTGTCTAAATATTGTCACCTCAATTTCTAGCAGGAAATCTTTTTATTTCAATTTCTGTAAAAAGAATGCGTTAAATATTATCAATTTTAGAAATGTTCGCACCCTTAAACATGGGTGCGCATCTAGGGAAAATTCATAAATTTTCCTTTACTCTGTACTTTGTTGCATTTTTTTCATACTCGATTCTCCCCACTGTATCCCCTTCAAAATATATTCAAAACAATTACCCTGAGTGAAGTTTTTTTATTAAAATATATATTTTTTGAATTTTCACAATAATCAGTTGTTAATATCTCACAAAAGGAATAATTTGGATGATTCCAAAATGTACACGCTTTTACAGTTTGAGACGTAACTCAAGAACCTTGAAAGATTTTAGATGTTTCCTTGGCTTAAATTGAAGGTAATGAATTTAAATTTGATTTTAAATTAATTATAATAATGAACTAAATTTAAAATTTATGATAAATTAATGAAAATATTGAATATAATCTGAGGAATGAATATTACACATAAATTTTTTTTTGTTTAATTATGTTAAGCTGACAACAAAAACAATAAATTCCTAACCCCGATATTGAACATAGTATAGAATTCCTCAAAATAAAAACAAGAATCCAAAAAACAAATTTGGACAACCACCATAAAATGCTCCTACTGTAATAAAGAAAAAAAAAATTTTTTAAAACAAAAACAAAAAAAAATTTCTTTGGACAAAAATAAAAAAGAGAAAGAGAAATGAGAAGGCAAACAACCAAATCCCCTTTCTTTTTTTATTTCTTTCGTCTTTTTGATTTTTATTATTCTCAAATCACAATAAAAAAACATTCATAATATTTACAAACGTTTCGGTGCTCTTGCACCCTTATCCAGGTAAGAAATATATATATATATATATATATATATATATATATATAATATTATTAATCATCAATGTTTTTGTATTGTGATTTGATAATAATAAAAATGGAAAAGACTAAAGAAATGTAAAAGAGAAGGAAGGGGATTTGCTTGGTTGCCTTCTCATTTTTCTTTCCACTTTTTTATTTTTGTCCAAAGAAAATTTTTTTTTTTAAATTACAATATGAGCATTTTATGGTGGTTGTCCAAATTTGGTCGTTGAATTTTTGTCTTCATTTCAGGAATTTTATACACTAACTTGAGTATTGGACGTTGAATAGGATTTTGGATTTGATTTTAATCTAATTTGAAATTCATAAATTTTAATTATTTAAAACTGATAAATCCATTTATTCAATTGAATATACATCATTTGCAGGAGAAATGTCCAGAAATGTAACAAATTAAGGAATTGTATTCATAGATGACCAATCACGTTTCCGGCCATACAAGGTCGTCTGTCCCATATTTGTTGTGAATACTGGTTCCGTTTTAATTGGGGATTTGCGGCCCTACGGGGTTGTGTGTCCCATATTTGTTGTTAATCCTGGTTTCGGTTTAATTGGGGATTTCTGGACATACGGGGTCGTCTGTCCCATATTTTCTGTGACTATTGGTTCCGGTGTAATTGAGTATTTTTTCTCTACCGGTACATAATAGATGTTCTTAGTTTTGGGTATCGTTATAAATACGTAATCCGTTAGAAAATGTGAAAACTGAGATTTGCCGTGTTTGTAAAGCTGAAAAATCGTATCAGGGCTATTCTTGAACTCCCACTGGCCCATCGTTACCACAACTGAATTCGGTTTCTGTTCTAAAGTTTTCGGTTTCACACGGGAAAACGTAGACTTATGAAGACCTTCATAATACGTATATACAAAAACTTCATAGTATTGAAAAATATCATTTGGTGGTTTTTGCACCCAAGCAGGTTCATCTTTGACTTCCTCAAGTTTACCACCATACTGATGGCCATTATTCATCATTGTTATCACAACGATATCACCTGTGGCACATAATTCTGTAAATAGAAATTATATTTATCAAGTTTACGTACGCTAGTAACTTTGAGATTTAATAATTTTCATTAATGAGGCATTTTTCGAATCTTGTAGCTCAAGTTCAAATCGTCGTATAATATACGAAAATTGTAGCGAAAACCTAAAATTAAGAGAAAGCAACCCTTCCGAATTTCTTTTTGATAGTTTTATTCGGCCCTGATTGGTTCAGAACAGTCGATGCGCTTGGACATTCCCATAATGTTGAAAATGGTACAAAATATCGTTTTTTATCAGGCTTTTTTATTTATCAATAATTTCATTTGTATACAATTCCTAAATTTATATACACAATTAAACATATTATAGAGCCCTATATAAAATTCGGCATTAGTTTACTTCACTAAAATTTCTTGCATTCTATTGTAATAATACATTTCCGTCACAAAAAAGATATGTTTTGAACCAAAATCTTCCACCAAGGCAGCCAAATCCTTTATAAAATAGATCATATTCCAAGCGAATAGGTTATTTTTTAACTGAAGACTGTAAATTTTAACCCAAAAATGAAATAGTTGAATTTTTAGTTGTAAAAATTATTTTACCGCCAGAAAGCAAGGAAATGAATAAAACTTAAAGTAATCAAAAGAGATCGTGAAGTGAAACTTTCTTCGATCGTTTTTGTATATACAAAATTATGAGCGAAAACAAAGGTTTCATATTTCTATTTCGGTCTTACGATCAATTTAAAGAAAAAATAAAAAAGAAATCGAGTCAAAATTCCTTTTTATTATGACGTTTCGGCCTCATCTGTGGACCTTCATCAGAAAGAAACATCTGTTATAAAATTATAAATAATTATTAATAATAAAAAATGCATACAAAAAAATAAGTTAGATTTATGAAACAAATGTTTACCTTAGAGGCAATAATCGGAGACAATCCTAACATACGTCGAAGAACGACAACATCTAAAATTTCGTATTAAGTCAGTCAATTATGAAATTGAAAAAAAAGTAATGGGAAACTATAGAGATCAAAAGAAATTTCCCAATCTGTTCAAAAAATTTCACATTTTGTAGTTAAAACTGCTGTAAAAACAGCTAACAAACTGATGTGACGTACATACATACATACATACATTGATTAGCAGTTCGAACTCGAAAGTTCATTGCCTCACTACCCGATTCGGGTAGTGTTTCTAGGTGGATATTTACTACCAATGTGGGCCCACCACACCCGCGACAGGCCAACAGCACGCAGTATTCCTGAACGGTCACCCATCCAAATACTAACCGCGTCGAACAATGCTTAACTTCAGTGATCTTACGAGAACTGACGTACAAAACAAATAAATGAATATAATGCCTAAGAAAGTTGTAGGGATAGATGGACAAAATCAAATCCAAATAAAGCTCGCTAAATACAATGGGAATTCAATTTAATTGATGATGCTATTATAATACTGATTCACGTTGAGAATTTCAGTTTTTAAATTAATAGATACTTTTATATATTTATTTATGAAAATTGATTCCAGAATTTTTCTTTTATAATAGTTTTTTTCCTTAGCAAGAATTTTAATATTTTTAAATTCGAAATCAAAATGATGATCAAAATTCCAAGAATGATGTGAGAGGCCCGTATTTAAGTTGCTAATTCTACAATCCCTTTTATGTTCGGATATTATATTTTTCAACCAACGACCAGTTTCACCTATATAAACTTTATTGCATCCTTTACATTTTATTAGATAAACAACATTTTTTTTTATGTGAGAAGTTGTAGGCTCCGGAAGCTACGATCATG
>CAKNYM010051022.1:810-14385 GCA_932195095.1 Andricus curvator
TTATGTAGCGCAACTCACATATACTTATAAAACGCATCAAAAACAATGATATTCATAAAACAAAGTTGGCGGGCATTTTTTGCTCTTTTTTGGCTCTCCGATTACATATAATACGTGTCCCAAAAAACTACCCCTAAGTCATACATACCCACCCCTCGTGATCAAAAATGATATGAAAGTGTAAAAACAACCTTGAACAACGTAAAGATGATTCAGAACTCTGAATGAATTATTTAAGACTTAAAAATTTACCCCTTTTATAATTTCCAACCAAAAACTACCCTTCCACGTAAATTTATGTAGCGGAACTCACATATACTTATAAAACGCATCAAAAAGAATAATTTTCATGAAACACAGTTGGCTGGAATTTTTTGCTCCTTTTTTGCGCTCTTAAGACATATAATACGTGTTTTTAAAAAACTACCCCTAAGTTATACATATCTGCCCCTCGTGATCAACAATGTTCTAAAAGTGTCAAAACAACGTTAAGCAACGTAAAGATGATCTAGAGCCCTTCCATAATTTCCCCCGAAAGCTACCCTTCCACGTGAATTTATCTAGGGGAACTTACATATACTTATATGAAACGCATCAAAAACGATAATATTCGAAAAAAACTGTTATTTTCGAATAGCAAAAAAATGGAATCTATTATTCGTGTAGCCGAATAATTTTTGAACTTTGAATTCGAAGAGGAAAAAAATCTAGTACTTCAATTTCAAGGAGCAAAAAATTGGGAATCACTTATTATTCACTTACTGTGAAAATGGAAATGAGCCATATCGATCTAAGGTAACTCCTTAAATAAGAGAAATTCTTAACGTCTTTTCAGACTATATGGAGTTCCAAATTTATAAATTAAAAATTTTTAATTTTTGAAAAAAGATCCTTCTCCTTCGCTCCGGGGGAATCGAACCTTACGTCTCCCGATTGCAGCTCGGGTGCTTTAACCACTAAGCTACTAGTCAGATCGAAGGCAGATACTTTCTTCAGATACACGCTTTTCATTTTTTCGATGATAATACAGATTCCGTCTAATTTAAATTGTATTCAAAACATAACTACTTGCTATGAAAAGCGTATATATAAAAAAAGTATCTGCCTTCGATGTCTCTAGTAGCCTAGTACTTAAAGCACCCGACCGGCAATCACAAGACGTGAGGTTCGATACCCACCGGAGCAAAGGGAAAATATCTTTTCAGAAATTAAAAACTTTTAATTTATAAATTCCGACACTTTAATTTCGTGGAGAAAAATATCGGGAATCTATTATTCAAGTACTTCAATAATCTAAAACTCTCGAAGTTTGAATTCTGCTTCAACTTCAATATAATAATTAACGATAGTTTCAACATTTGAATAAATATTTGCAGCTAAATATAGTATATAAAAAATTCTTACCTGTAATGATGTACACACTGGTGTAGAAAAGTATTGTCTAGGGCACTGAAACTTCAGTAGATTGTACAGTTTTTTTTTAACTTAATTAAATTCAACGCAAACGTTAATTAATACTTACGGGGTAGGTTACAGAACTCATGAATTTCCAACAAGGAATTAGTCAACTCAAAGGTCTGAACCATCTTTATATTGTTTGAACATATTTTCATATTTTCAGGAAATTTTCAGTTACGAGATGTTGATACGTTTCACTCAGGGGTAGTTTTTTTTATGACATTTTATATTGCCCATCGCAGAGCAAAAAAAAAAATAAGTCTCCCCTAACAGGGTTTTATGAAAATTATTCTTTTTGATGCGTTTTCTAAGTATATGTGAGTTCCGCTACATAAATTTACGTGGAAGGGTAGTTTTTGGTTGGAAATTATAAAAGGGGTAAATTTTTAAGTCTTAAATAATTCATTCAGAGTTCTGAATCATCTTTACGTTGTTCAAGGTTGTCTTTACACTTTCAGAACATTTTTGGTCACGAGGGTGGGTATGTATGATTTAGGGGTAGTTTTTTGGGACACGTATTATATGTCATCGGAGAACCAAAAAAGAGCAAAAAATTCCCGCCAACTGTGTTTTATGAATATTATTGTTTTTGATGCGTTTTATAAGTATATGTGAGTTGCGCTACATAAATTTACGTAGAGGGGTAGTTTTTAGGTGAAATTATGAAAGGGGTGAATTTTAAAGTTTTGAATAATAAATAATTTAGAGTTCTGAATAATCTTTACATTGTTCAAGGTTGTCTTTACACTTTCAGAACATTTTTGGTCACGAGGGTGGGTATGTATGACTTAGGGGTAGTTTTTTAAAAACACGTATTACATGTCTTAAGAGCGCAAAAAAGAAGCAAAAAATTCCAGCCAACTGTGTTTTATGAAAATTATTCTTTTTGATGCGTTTTATAAGTATATGTGAGTTCCGCTACATAAATTTACGTGGAAGGGTAGTTTTTGGTTGGAAATTATAAGAGGGGTAAATTTTTAAGTCTCAAATAATTCATTCAGAGTTCTGAATCATCTTTACGTTGTTCAAGGTTGTTTTTACACTTTCATATCATTTTTAGTCACGAGGGGTGTGTATGTATGACTTAGGGGTAGTTTTTTGGAACACGTATTATATGTTTTCTTAGAGCAAAAAAAAAGCAAAAAAATCTACCCTAATTGTTTATTTCATTATAATAATTTTTAGTCAGTTTTCATAGGTGGCGGCGCTGAGGGGATGTCGTGCTAGCGCCGCCACCCTTATTTCGGAAGTTTGAAGAGCAAAAAATTTTTTTTTGAGCATAAAATTTGCAAAAAAAAAAAAGCAAAAAAATATGGCGTATTCCATTTTTCATTTCTCCTTGGTGGCGGCGCTGAGTGGACGGACCTACAATTTCATAAATAGAAATTTATACGCAATACAAAAAATTTCTTGGGACTAACACATTTTAAAAACATTTTCAGGAAATTGTTCTGTTTCTCCCACACGTTCAACATATTACCAAAAAATGAGCCAAATTTTCCTCAATTAAAAAATTTTTTAACCACTATTATAAAAAAAATGGTAGAATATAACATAGAAAATTTTCCTTTTTCTCAATTCTATCTGCTTTAATTTGAGCTATCCGCGAAGAAAATCAGACTAAAAGGAAAGTTTCAAGCATAAGGGTCTTAATAACAAACTTTTCCTCATTGTTTACATTTTTTACCCACTATTGACAGAAAAAATGTAACATAGGAAAGTTTACATTTATCTCAATTCTATATGCTTTAATTTGAGCTGTCCCCTAAGAAAATCAGACTAAAAGAGAAGCTGGCAGCATAGGAGTCTAAATAACCAAATTTTCCTCATTGTTTATATTTTTGACCCACTATTAACAGAAAAAAACATGTAACATAGGGAATTTTACTTTTATCTCGATTCTATATGCTTCAGTTGGAGCTATCCCTGAAGAAAATCAGACTGAAAGAAAAGCTGGCAGCATAGAGGTCTTGATAACCAAATATTTATTTTTTATATTTTTAACCACTATCATAAAAAAAAGAACAATGTAACATAGCAAATTTTCCTTTCATGTCAATTCTATATGCTTTATTTTGAGCTATCCCCGAAGAAAATCAGACTAAAAGGAAAGCTTCCAGCATAAGGGTGTAAATAACCAAATTTTCCTCATTGTTTATATTTTTACCCAATATTAACAACATAAAATTCACATGGGAAATTTTACATTTATCTCAATTCTATTAGCTTCAGTTTGAGTCATCCCTGAAGAAAATCAGACTGAAGGAAAAGTTGGCAGCATAGGGGTCTTAAAACCAAATCCTCATTTTTGTATTTTTTAACCACTATTATGGGAGAAGAAGAAGAAAAATGCAACATAGCAAATTTTAGTTTTATCTCAATTCTATATGCTTTGATTTGAGCAATCCATGGAGAAAATCAGACTAAAGAAAAGCTTTCAGCGTAAGGGTTTAAATAAAAAAAATTTCCTGATTGTTTATATTTTTTACCCACTATTAACACCATGAAATTAACATAGGAAATTTTTCTTTTATCTCAATTCCATTAGCTTCAGTTTGAGTCATCCCTGAAGAAAATCAGAGTAAAGGAAATGTTGGCAACATAGGGGTCTTGAAAACCAAATCCTCATTTTTTGTATTTTTAACCACTATTATGGGGGAAAAAAATAAGAATGTAATATAGTAAATTTGACTTTTCTCTCAATTCTATATGCTTTAATTTCAGCAATCCTTGAAGAAAATCAGACTAAAAAAAAAGCTTCCAGCATAGTGGTCTAAATAAACAATTTTTCATAATTTGTTCTTTTTTTAACCACTATTATAAAAAAAATTAAAATGTAACATAGCAAATTTTAATTTGATCTTAATTCTATATGCTTCAATTTGAGCCATTCCCGAAGAAAATCAGACCAAAAGAAAATTTTCCAAAATGGGGATCTAAATAACTGAATTTTCCTTATTTTTCTTATGTTTAACCACTAACATAAGAATAAACAAAAAAAAAAATATAGAATATTTTATTTTTTTATATAAACTCTACATGTCAATACCTTTAATTTGATTTAACCCCCAAGAAAATTGGATTTAAAAAAAAGCTGAGGGTATAGGGCTCTTCAAAAATATTACCAAAAAATCAGCCAAATTTTCCTCATTTTTTTATTTTTTAACCACTATTATCAAAAAAAAGTAACATAGCAAATTTTACTTCTAGAAGTGGACTCCTATTCGGAACGTGAAAAAAACATAAAAATATATATCTTTTAACATACACACAATTGTATGAGTTGATAATGACAAATTTCAGAATTATTAAAAATTATTTAAATATTAATGTCAATCAGGATTATCAGAGGTTTAAGTTATATAGATACTTTATTAAATACGAAAAGCTTAAGGTATTACGTTCTTTTATATATATATATAAAATAAAACAAAAAATAAGTTTTTCTTGTAGAAAAAAACTTTATTTGACAAATCATGTTTGCCAGGTCATCCTAGTTACATAATATAAGGAGTGCCGAGAATTTTCTTGAAATATTCCATCATTAATTTTTGTTCAATTAAAAATAAATTTCGTTCATAGAAATCTTTTGAAATCCCTCAAAATCTCATGAAATCCTTAAATCTTTCAAATTATTTGAATTTATATTATTACTTGTAATTTTGATTTTTAAAATATATTTGCTTCCTCATAGCGTATAAATTAATGATGTTTTTCAATTGTTTACAAATAATAATGAAAATGTTTTTGAATAAAATATTAGGGGTTGGTCTAACGGGGTCCCTCACCTTTCATAAAAATACAAAAATACAATTAGGTCAATTCGTCTTGAATCAAGGAGACTTTTTTATTCTTACTTCAACTTTGAATTATTATGATGAAAAAAGTTTTACTGAAAAAAAAGTCTTTCCAAATATGACAAATCGCCATACATTCCTTAATTTTGAATAAAATGTATTAAAATTAAAGTCAATTAATTCGTATTGAGTCGAAGAATCACTTATGTTTTGTATCAATTTTGAATTAAATTAATCAAAAAAGTTTTCATAAAAAATAGATTTTTCAAATATTATAAATGACTCTTCAATAGAACAGGGCTCGGAACGGGTTACTTTTTAGTAACTTAGTTACTTTTTTGATCCGCGGGTTACTAAAAAGTTGCTTATTTTATGAGAAGGTTACTTTTGGTTACATTTTTTGCCCGAAATAACGAAATGAATTAATTCATCAATCGTATTATTTAAAAACTTGAGAAAATGTAAACATTCAAATTTTTTCAGTTTTTAATTTTTAATTTAAATCTTCTTTGTTGAAATATCGAACTATGTATTTCTTCTTGACTGAAAATCACCCTTCTGTTTGAAAATACATAATTTTATTCGAAAATTCATCCTCTTGGTTAGAAATATGTACTTATTTTGTTGAAAAATCGTCTTTTTTGAATAAAATTCTACTTTTTTTATAAGAAATTAAAATCTGTTTTGCTTATTATATCAACTATTACATTTTTCGTTAACAATTTATCTTTTTTAGTCAAAAAAATTCAACCATTCTGTTAAAAGTTGAACTACTTTCTTAAACATACATTTTATTGTTGAAGATTCATAATTTTGCTGGAAACTTCGTTTTTTTTCAGTAAAAAATCTTTCTATTTGGTTACTTTTTTGCCAAATTATTGTTACTTTTCGGTTACTTTCTTGAGAGAAGTATGGTTACTATTTTACTTTTTTTTTAACTTGAGCAGTTCCGAGCCCTGATAGAATGTAATAATATTGTAGGTCAATCGAACAGTCTTGAATTAATGAATCCTTTTTTATTCTTGCATCAAAATTATATATTATAATAATAACATTTTTTTTACTCTAAGCGAAAATTTGTCTAATATTGTAAATGAACATAACTTTCTCACTCTTCAATGAAAGATATTAATATAAGGTCAATCGATTCACCTTAAGTCAAGGAAAAGGAAAAAGGACTGAAATTTAAAAAAAATCACCCTTAATTAATAGACGTCCCTACGTTGTACTTTTTTCCCATCTTCTAATTATTAAAATACCAACTTCAAAATATGAGACCATCCGAGCATATTTTTCCCTCCGATCTTCAATGACATCAGTTCACTGCAGCGCAAAAGGGCATCCAAACTCTGAGCGAAACCAATATCGCAATGTTCCACCGCGGAAAGTTCGCCGGTAATGCCATACAATATCTACTCCAGCTTCCATTACTTCGGTCTGCCCCCCCTCTCTTTCGAACCCCCCCCCCCCCCAGATTTGCCCTTCTCTTCCTCCAACCTTCCTCGTACACCACAGCTTTTTTCTACCTTCGACTCATGGACCACTCCATCGCCCTGGATAGGTGCATAGCGGGGATCGGGTGTAGGGGGGGGGGGGGGTAAATTGAGAGCGAGAGAGGAAAAAAAGAAAAAAGGTGGATGGACAGATAGATGGATGGTGGAAAGAAGAGAAGTGCACGGTGGGAGGTGAGCAAGGAGGAAAAAGAAGGATTGGCGGAATGATGGGTGGTTGGGTGGTGGAGGACTTCAGAGGGGGTGAAACTCCCAAGGGCGGAAAAGAGGGTTGTGGAGGTAAGAAGGGGGTGAAATGGTCGCCCTGACGTCGTTGGTACCTCTTTTTCCTTTTTTCCAATTATCGATAAGACGGAGACGGCGCAATACCGCGAGTAGGTACATGTATAGGTACAGAGTAGAGAGGGTACGAATTCTTTCATACCACCCTCACCCACCCCTACTGCTCCCTCTCCCTTCCCCTTCGTCTGGCTCTCGTGATAAAATTGCCTCTTCGGTCTTCTTCGATGCCTTTTTTTTGCTTCTCTTCTTTTTCTTCATCTTCTTCCTTCTTTTTGCTCTTCCTCTTGTTTCTGCTTCGTCCTTCTGATTCCTGCCTTTGTCTGTTTTGTTTGGCTCGCTCTCTGGGCGCTTCGATACTCGACGAGCGAGGAGAGGAGGCTGAAACGATTTAACACGATTGGCCAGTGGGAATAAACTTGACTACACGCGCATTGGTTCCATCGGTTCCATTGGCTCGACTACCTTCTCTCCCGAGGTTGTTTCGCTCTCTTTTACTCCCGATCACTCTCGTGAAGTCCTCTCTCTTGGATGAGGGAGAGAGGAGAGAGAGGATTGCAGGTGACTGCGTGTCGCTTGTGGTATCGCGAATTCCATGAGTTGAAGCCTGGTTCTGGATGATTTTCCTGTAGATTTGAAAAAAACGGTCTTAATTTCAGTCAAAACATCGACTTATTTTAAAAACTGGAAAAATATGATTGCAAGTATACTATAATTGCTTTATGTGGACCTAAAGTGATTAATAAAAATATGGTGGTTCAAATTAAGTCAATACTTGGACTTAAATTCAGCCCTCAGAAAATTAGTTTAGATAATCATATTCAGCTATCATAAAATCTGAGTGAATGGTTTGCTTTTAATCTGGACTTCAATTCAGTGATTGAAAAATCTAAGTCAATAAATTGGTTTAAATCCAGTCATGCTTTACTTACAACTTAAATTAAGAACGATGTGAGGCTGAATTTAAACCTATGGATCACTTTCAGGACCAAGTGAATTAAAAAAATTGTATCTTTCGTAGACGTAACGAATCTTCCTTTTATTTTTCAGTAAAAGTTTGCTTAATTTCAGTAAGTTTAGATCTAGACCGGTAAAAAATGGCATAGTATAAACGAAACCTTATCAAATTTTCGTATATCTGTTATCATCTATTATCGAAAATAATAAAAAAGTAAGAACAATACTTTTGATAATTGATGAATATTAATATCTCAATTTGAGAATTATTATATAATATTTTTGTAGAATATGTAGAAAATCAAGCCGTTGCATTTTTATTAAAAAATACCAATGTCCGACAAAAAGTCAGACGATTTTCAGTTTTGAATAACCGATTTCCGTTGACAAAAAACGATAGCATACCCTATTATTGTTTAAATATTATAAATATTCTTTGAAATTTAATGATTTTTTAAATTAAAAATGGCAATTTTACACAAAAGGCATTAATACAACATAACAACAAATTATTTAAGATTATAAATCATCTTTTTTTAGAAATCCTAAAATTGTTCCTAAATTGTAAATCTTCTTTAAAATATATACCCTTCTCTGGTGAAAAATGGAAACATAACCTAAAATTGTTTGAAAAATTCTTTGTCTTCTTTGATATTGAATGATTTTTTATTAAAAGTATCTATTTCCGGTATAAAAAGCCAACAAATTAAAAAATTTGAATTTACTAACACTGGATGATAATCTGAAGAATTATGATAATCTCAAAAATGTGGTGATTTTTTAAAATAAAAATACTAATTTTTGAGATAAAAAAATACTACAAGCATAACAAAAAAATTTTTCAAATGATTTTTGTTTAAAATAATCGATTTCCGGTGAAAACTGGTAACGAAACTTTAAATTGCTCAAAAATTGTAAATCTTCTTTAATATATTTATTGAAATTTTTCATCAAAACAGTTAGCTTACCCGAAAATTGAAAAAGTTTGTAATTTTCTTTTAAATTTGATAAATTTTACTAAAACTTCTTTAAAATGTTTGAAAAATAATTTGAAAAAAAATATACCATTTTCCGAAGGAAAAACTAATAACGTAACGTACCAAAAAGTATTTCAAATTGTAAATTTTTTTTGTAAATTTTACAATCTTCGTTTGAAATAACCGATTTTCGCTGAAAAACGTTAATATAACTTGAAATTGTTCAAAAATTGTAAATCTTCTTTCAAATATTTATTGAAATTTGTAAGCAAAATATTTGGCTTTAGTTAGCTTATCCTAAAATTGTACAAAAATTTGTAATTTTCTTTGAAATCCAATGACTTCTGCGAAAAATAAAATATAAATAAAAAAAATATTTTTAATCAAAAATACTAATTTGCGAAGAAAAACACTAACATAATCCAATATTGTTTAAAGATTCTAAAACTTGTCCAAATTATGATTTTTGTTTAAAAATACTCATTTTCGTTGTAAAACGTTAATGTTACCTAAAATTATTGAAAATTTGGAATTTTCTTCGAAATTTAATGATCTTGAAATAAAAATTTCAATTTCCGACAAAAACACTGACACAATCCGAAGTTGTTCAAGCTTGTAAATATTATTTTTTTTCGAAGTATTGCAATTTGTTTACATGTTTTTTATTTAAAAATAATAATTTCAGGTGAAAAGTAACATAATCTACAGTTATTAAAGAATTTTAAGTAATCTTTTAAATCTAATATTTTTTTATTAAAAATAATAATAATTTCCGACGAAAAACGCTACCATAACATAAAAATACCAATTTCCTGTTTATAACGTCGATATAAACCTGAAATAGTTCGAAAATTTCGAATATTGTTTGAACTATAATGTTTTTTGTTTTAAAATACTCATTCTTTATTTAAAACGCCAACGGAACTAATGATTTTGAAATAAAAATTCTGACAAAAAATAAAAACGCAATCCAAAATTGTTTAAGATTGCTATAAACCTGAAATTGTTCAATAATTGCAAATCTTTTTGTGCTGTAATGATTTTTGTTTTGAAATATCCATTTTTGGTGTAAAACGCTAGCGTAAACTAAAATTGTTCCAAAATTTGAAACAGTTAAAATCTAACAATTTTTTGAAATATAAGTATTTTAATACTAATATCAATAGTAAAATCGCAAACAAGAGCGAAAAACATAAATTGATAAAAAAATTTCACATCTAATAATTTGTTTTTAAAAATACCCGTTTCCGGTATAAAATGTTAACATGATCTAAAATTGTTGAACAGTGAGAATCTTGATGATGATTTTTTTTTTTCAAATACTGATTTCCAAAGAAAAGCACAAAAAAAAGAATAAAAAAAAAAGTAAAAATAAAACATGTATAATATTTGCAATAATTTATTATTTTTAATGTAACCGTGCAAGAGTATTTAAAAAGCAAAAACTTCTCTCAATTTGTATAACCTTTTCTATAATTTTTCTTATCAAAAGGAATTATTTGTAGATTGAATTTTCAAAAATTTTAATATAAGATATAAAACCACTTCAAGTAATATAAAAAATCATATCAGGGTTATCAGAAGCTTAAGTTATGTACATACTTTATTGAATACTAAAGATTAATATATTACATTCTCTTATAAAAAAAGTGAATAAAAAAAATTCTTCTTGTATGAAAAAACCTTATTTGACAAATCATATTTGTTAGCTCATCTTAATTACATAATATAAAAAGTGTCGAGAATTTTCTTGGAATATTCCATCAATGAAAGGTATCAAAAATTCTACGAAATATTCTTGGTAGCTCTAAAATGTACTTCGGTTGGAAATATCCAGACTCAGTATTCTTAGTATATTTTATCAGCTCTCCTATTCTTTGACATATGCTCTGTAACATATAATGGATCATGTAATAAAATGAATATTAATTCTATAGAAAAATTCTTGGAAAATTCCGAAAATAGGTGATTTTTTGGGATTTTTCAAATCTTACTGTTAACCCAATTTATTTATACACTAATTGAAAATTATATGCAGATAATTGATAAGTGTATAAAATATCAGTTGATTTTTATTTAATTCTGAAGTCAAGTTACGTGTTTTCGAGATATAGTAATCCTTATACTTTATTATCCACATCATGATAAAATATTATTTGGTCTTTCTGATGAAAGTCGTGCAAATTATATTAAGCATCTGTAATCACATTCAACATCAAAACAAAATTATCTACCATCTCATTGCAAATGTCATTCACGTAGATATCGAGTATAAAGATAATAAATTATACACTTTCTTAGCGGTTTTTTCTTAAAATTTATTTTTATCGTAGTTGTTATTCTGTAGCTGTCTGTAGCATTGTTAATATTTCTCATTAGTCATGCAAAGTGGCGTAACTCAAAGGTTACGAGAAAGTTGCTGAAAAATATTGACTGCGAACTATCATGTCACTTTCAAATTAAATAAATTATCGGCAAATGAAAGACATTTAGAGAAATATTTTCAACATTCAGCAATATAATTTTTTTCCAGACGATAGAATTGATAAATAAATAAATGATACATTTTATTCATGCACTTCCAAATGCTAAACTAAGTTATGAAATTCACATTTGCATACGGATCATCTGCTAATTGAGTCAAAATGAATTGACAAATATCTTCCAATGAAATGAAGCAATAACTCTTTAAATGAAAGAGTTGCATTCACATCAATAAAAATTCTCATTAATTGAATACCGTTTTCATATATAGATCGATTAAGATTCGGCAAATTATCATAAATTTATAACAATTCGGAAATAAACATCCATATTGAACGGTTTAGTATCTATAGGTTGCTGTCCCAAATTTGAAAATCCCAGATCATAGTATAACCCATTTTTCTCAGTGTACTGATTTAAATCAGTGGCCGAGTTCTCACTGATTCAATTTAAGAGAGCTTATATTATCAGATTTGAATGGATCGTGGTTGGAATACGTAAAAAGTGGAACTGGATTTTCGAATTTCCGAGGATTCAAATAAATGAATTACACCCACGGTCACGGCGAATATTGCAGAGGTGAGTTATGATAATTCCTGGCGGACAACGATCAACGACGTCGAGCAATCAAACATGGCGCCCGTAGAGCAATCGAGCGTCTCGAAGTCCGCCAACGCCGTCGGCGTAATAATATCGCCTGCACGAGTCGCGGAATAAACCTCGATTACCGAGCTCCATAGCCCCGAGGCTCAACTTGAAGAAGATTCGTACCAACTTCTGCATAACCCCAAACAGCTCGCGAAGGATTCACGTGAGAAAGCACTTTTGCTGCAGAATCATGTGCATCTGAGCAATCTATGTGGTTTGCATTTAATATCGCCGTAAGATTAGGAAGCAATCAGAAACATTAGTTTAGTCTTCATTATGGTTATAAAGCTAGTTTTAATCATTTTCATTAATCTGTAATCTACTTGAAATTGGAATTGAGAATATTGCATCCTGTATTATGGAAAATTATGATTTATGAAGAATTGTCATAAAATTATGATAATTTGTACAGTCTTAATCAATCTATATGGAAAAGGTATTTATTTGAGAGAATTTTTATTGTTATAAATGAAATTCTTGAATTTGAAGAGTTGTTGTTTCATTCCACTGCAAAATGTTTGTCAGCTCATTATCGTCGTGGGGTTAGGAAGCAATCAGAAACATTAGTTTAGTCTGCATTAAGGTTATGAAACTAGTTTCATTCATTTTCATTAATCTATAATCTACTTGAAATTGGAATTGAGAATATTGCTTCCTAGCCTATGGTATATGAGTGTTTATCAGAAATTGTTATAAAATTGTGATAATTTCAATAAACCTAATCGATCATACTGAAAAAGGTATTTGCGAATTGATAATTTTCATTTATATGAATGTGACTCTTGCATCTGAATAGTTTTTGCTTTATTTAATTGGAAAATGTTTGTCAATTCATTATCGTCGTGGTGTTAAGAAACAATCAGAAACATTAGTTCAGTCTTCATTATGGTTACTAAGCTAGTCTTAATCATTTTCATTAATCTATGATCTACTTGAAATTGGAATTGAGAATATTGCTTCATGGTATATGATTGTTCATGAGAAATTGTTATAAAATTGTGATAATTTCAGTAAACCTAATCGATCGTTGTGAAAAATGTTTTTGAATAATTATAATTTTTATTGATATAAATGCAACTCTTGCATTTTAAGAGTTATTGCTTTATTTAATTGAAAAATGTTGGTCAATTCATTATTACCGTGTTGTTAAGAAACAATCAGAAACATTAGTTTAGTCTTCATTATGGTTACTAAGCTAGTCTCAATCATTTTCATTAATCTATGATATAATTGAAATTGGAATTGAGAATATTTCTTCCTAGCCTATGGTATATGATTGTTTATCAGAAATTGTTATAAAATTTTGATAATTTCAATAAACCTAATCGATCCCAATGAGAAAGGTATTGGCGAATTGATCATTTTAATTTATATGAATGTGACTCTTGCATTTGAAAAGTTGTTGCTTTATTTAATAGAAAAATGTTTGTCAATTCATTATCGCCGTGTTGTTAAGAAGCAATC
>CAKNYM010051022.1:14395-27373 GCA_932195095.1 Andricus curvator
TTATCGCCGTGTTGTTAAGAAGCAATCAGAAACATTAGTTTAGTCTTCATTATGGTTATAAAGCTAGTTTTAATCATTTTCATTAATCTATAATCTACTCGAAATTGGAATTCAGATTATTGCTTTCTAGCCTGTATTTGTGAAGAATTTTGATAAACTTGTACAATATGTATAAACGCATAATCGATCTGTATGAAAAAGTTTCATTCATATCAGAAGACTTCATTTATTGAGAATTTTTAATGATATAAATTCAACTCTTGCATTTGAAGAGTTGCTGCTTTATTTAATTGAAAAATGTTTGTCAATTCATTATCGCCGTGTTGTTGAGAAGCAATCAGAAGCATTAGTTTAGTCTTCATTATGGTTACTAAGCTAGTCGTAATCATTTTCATTATTCTATAATCTACTTGAAATTGGAATTGCGAATATTGCTTCCTAGCCTATGGTATATGATTGTTCATGAGAAATTGTTAAAAAATTGTGATAATTTCAATAAACCTAATCGATCTCAATGAAAAAGGTATTTGCTAATTGATAATTTTCATTTGTATGAATGTAACTCTGGTATTTGAAGAGTTGTTGCTTTATTCAATTGAAAAATTTTTGTTAATTCCTTATCGCCGTGGTGTTCAGAAGCAATCAGAAACATTAGTTTAGGCTTCATTATGGTTTCCTCACAACAAAATAATATCCTTGGCATATCCCTAGGATATTTCGTCGGGATATGGCATATCCTGAAAAATGTCTCAAAAATCTCCTAGGATATCCCTGACATATTCCAAGGATATCGACATTTTCGCCCCATACGATATATACTCAATATCCTGTGCGGGATAGACACAATTTTGGTAATGGAATCCAATATTTCTGAAATGCATATTAATTAAAATATGTAAAATGCCTGAAAACATAAAGATTCACAAACATACGTTTGACAAAAAACCCCTTTACACAAATGTCGAATGTTCGGTTTCTTTCAAATTCTATCTCAGTATAGTTATAAAAAAATTATTACCGCGAATCACTTTCATAACCAATTACACTCTACTTACAATAAAAAGCAAGCCACTTTCTGAAAATTTAATTGTTGGCTGTTATTGTATTTGTAACCTATAAATTGCGCAGTTTAGAGATCGCACTTTTCACTATCAGTATACCGGCAAAATCAGTTTTTATGATAAAAAACAACCCAATTAATATGTACCGCGTTGGTTTATATAATATAAATGAGAATAGATTATAGTCCGGCACGAATATTCGAGAATTTGTGACTTTTGTTACAGCTTCACTTATTATTGCGCGACAGTTTTCGCACACTGACAGCCATGATGGAATTTACCTGGAAGTGACTTTAGAGGTGACTCGACTATTATTGTACTTTATGATGTACTTGTACAAAATCTCCGGAAAAGTACCTAATATTGTTAAATAATGAGTTATTTTATTGATACGATTGAATATACATATAATTGGCAGTAGATATATCTGAATTTCCAGGAATATACTAAATTGTAGAATTGAGATATATTGGGGACATCCTTGGCATATAAAATTGGGACATTAATGGGATATCATCAGGATATTCTGAGTTATCCTTGGGATATTCCAGGGATATCGAGATTTCCGCCCTTTAAGAGATCATTCGCAATGTCCCTAGGATCTCCTGCGATAGGCCCAGGATATCCTGGGAGATAAATATGGGATATCCCGCCGATATCTCATGCTGTGAGGGTTATAAAGCTAGTTTTAATCATTTTCATTAATCTATAATCTACTCGATAATGGAATTCAGAATATTGCTTCCTAGCCTATGGAATATGATTATTTGTGAAGAATTGTTATAAACTTGTACAATATGTATAAACATAATCGATCTATATGAAAAAGGTTAATTCATATCAAAAGGCATCATTTAATGAGAATTATTAATGATGTAAATGCAACTCTTGCATTTGAAGAGTTGTTGCTTTATTTAATTGAAAATTGTTTGTCAATTCATTATCGCCGTGTTGTTAAGAAGCAATCAGAAACATTAGTTTAGTCTTCATTATGGTTATAAAGCTAGTTTGAATCATTTTCATTATTCTATCATCTACTTGAAATTGGAACTAAGAATATTGCTGACTAGCCTATCACAGAAAAAACAGAAGCTAAACTTTACATCGATTTTTGACGAAAGATTCTTTGCAACAAAAATTAACTTCAAAGGATAAGCTTTACACAAATATCGGTTAAACTTTCTTTTGTTTTTCCATGACAAACACATGTATTTTGAAAGACGCGAAGTTGGCTGAACAAAACTTTATTGCTCTAAAAAATGTCCTGCAACAAATTTTATTCTTAGGTTTTTCTGTGATGGTATATGATTATTTATCAGAAATTGTTATATAATTGTGATAATTTCAATAAACCTAATCGATCCCAATGAAAAAGGTATTTGCGAATTGATAATTTTCATTTATATGAATGTGACTCTTGCATCTGAATAGTTTTTGCTTTATTTAATTGGAAAATGTTTGTCAATTCATTATCGCCGTGGTGTTAAGAAACAATCAGAAACATTAGTTTAGTCTTCATTATGGTTACTAAGCTAGTCTTAATCATTTTCATTAATCTATGATCAACTTGAAATTGGAATTGAGAATATTGCTTCATGGTATATGATTGTTCATGAGAAATTGTTATAATATCGTGATAATTTCAGTAAACCTAATCGATCGTTATGAAAAATGTTTTTGATTCATTTTAATTTTTAATGATATAAATGCAACTCTTGCATTTGAAGAGTTGTTGCTTTATTCAATTGGAAAATGTTTGTCAATTTATTATCGCCGTGTTGTTAAGAACCAATCAGAAACATTAGTTTAGTCTTCATTATGATTACTAAGCTAGTCTTAATCATTTTCAGTAATCTATAATCTACTTGAAATTGGAATTGAGAATATTGCTTTCTAGCCTATGGTATATGATTGTTTATGAGAAATTATTATAAAATTGTGATAATTTCAATAAACCTAATCGATTTCAATGAAAAAGGTATTTGCTAATTTATAATTTTCATTTATATGAATGTGACTCTTGCATTTGAAGAGTTGTTGCTTTATTTGATTGAAAAATGTTTGTCAATTCATTATCGCCGTGTTGTTAAGAGACAATCAGAAACATTAGTTTAGTCTTTATTATGGTTACTAAGCTAGTCTTAATTATTTTCACTAATGTATGATCTACTTGAAATTCGAATTGAGAATATTGCTTCCTAGCCTATGGTATATGATTGTTTATCAGAAATTGTTATAAAATTGTGATAATTTCAATAAACCTAATCGATCTATATAAAAAAGGTTTTTGATTGATTATAATTTTTAATGATATAAATGCAACTCTTGCATTTGAAGAGTTGTTGCTTTATTTAATTGAAAAATGTTTGTTAATCCATTATCGCCGTGGTGTTAAGAAGCAATCAGAAACATTAGTTTAGTCTTCATTGTGGTTACTAAGCTAGTCTTAATCATTTTCATTCATCTATGATCTACTTGAAATTGGAATTGAGATTATTGCTTCCTAGCCTATGGTATATGATTGTTTATCAGAAATTGTTATAAAATCGTGATAATTTCAATAAACCTAATCGATCTCAATGAAAAAGGTATTTGCTAATAAATAATTGAAAAATGTTTGTCAATTCATTATCGCCGTGGTGTTAAGAAGCAATCAGAAACATTAGTTTAGTCTTCATTATGGTTATAAAGCTAGTTCAAATCATTTTCATTAATCTATAATCTACTCGAAATTGGAATTCAGAATATTTCTTCCTAGCCTATGGAATATGATTATTTGTGAAGAATTGTTATAAACTTGTACAATATGTATGAACATAATCGATCGATATGAAAAAGGTTCATTTATATCCAAAGGCTTCATTTAATGAGAATTTTTATTGATATAAATTCTGCTCTTGCATTCAAAGAGTTTTGGCTTCATTTAATTGAAAAATGTTTTATTGTCAATTCATGATCACCATGGTGTCAGGAAGCAATCAGAAACATTAGTTTAGTCTTAATTATGACTATAAAGCTATAGTTTTAATCATGTTCATTAATCTGTAATCTATTCGATATTGCAATTGAGAATATTGCTTCCTAGCGTATGGTATATATGATTATTTATTAGAAACTTTAATAAAATTATGATAGTTTCTATAAACTTCATCGATCTGAATGAAAAAGGTAGTTGATTAATGAGAATTTTCATTGATATCAATGCAAGTCTTAAATTTAAAGAGTTGTTACTTCATTTCATTGGAAGATGTTTGGCAATACATAATTGCCATGGTGTTAGGAAGCAATCAGAAACATCAGTTTAGTCTTGATTATGGTTATGAAACTATATAGTTTTAATCATATTCATTAATCTGTAATCTATTCGATATTGGAATTGAGAATTTTGCTTCATAGCCTATGGTATATATGATTATTTATGAGGAATTGTTATAAAATTGTGATAATTTGCAAAATCTTATTCGATCTGTATGAAAAGGGTTATTAATTAATAAGAATTTTCATTTATATAAATTCAACTATTGCATTTGGAGAGTTCCTGCTTCGTTTCATTGAAAGATGTTTGTCAATTCATTGTCGCCGTAAGGTTAGAAAGCAATCAGAAACATTAGTTTAGTCGTCATTATGGTTATAAAGCTAAAGTTTTAATCAATTTCATTAATGTAAGGATCAACTCTAAATTATTAATACAATAAATAAAATATAATTAAATTAAAAATATAATGAAAAATGCTTCCTAGCCTACGGAATATGATTATCAGTGAAGAATTGTTATAAAATTATACAATATGTATACGCATAATCGATCTATAGGAAAAAGGTTCATTCATATCAAAAGGCTTCATATAATGAGAATTTGGATTGATATAAATTCAACTCTTGTATTTGAAGATTTGTTGCTGCAATTCATTGGAAAATGTTGTGTTGTCAATTCATCGTCGTCATGGGGGCAGGAAGCTATCAGGAGCATTAGTTAAGTCTTGATTATGATTATAAAGCTATAGTTTTAATCATGTTCATCAATCTGTAATCTACTCGATATTGGAATTGAGAATATTCCTTCCTGGTCTGTGGATTATGATTATTTATAAAGGATTGTTATAAAATTATGATAGTTTCTATAAACCTAATCGATCTCAATGAAAAAGGTATTTGATAATTGATAATTACTAATTTTAATAGTAAGACTTACTACTTGAAGTAGTTAGTACAACTACCTGAAAATGGTTATCTACCATAGGAAGTTGTTGCCACAACAAGTAAAGTAGTAAGTACAACAAGTTCTATTCTTAGAAATAAAAGTAGTAATCACAACCACTTAAGTGACAGAAGCATATATTACAAACTGAAGCATTTGGTCCCATTTCTTTATAAGTTGTACCAACTACCAACCAATCATTTTTTTCAGTGTGCAATACTTTTGAATACGTTTCAATCCGTCGCTTTTTGTAGGGCTAGAGAATATTTTTCATTTCAAAATGAACAATTGCCTATAGTTCAACTGAATCTAGTTTAAATGACAAGTGTTTCTTGCTAACAAAATTATGGGTATACTGTTGATTGAACTATATCAACCTAGTAACACCTAGTAAATAAACCTATTTTCATTAACATGGCAACTCTGGTTAATAATGATGAATATCTAATGTGTTTGCTGTCTTAAAGAGGCACCATAATCTATCCATAATCGATTTCAAGTGAATTGAGTGTTCAAAGCTTGATGTAAAAGCGATTGTTCAAATTTTCTAGCACACAATCTCATTCGTTGTTCAAATCCTTTGATACGTGAAAAGAATCTGTTGGATGTAATACTTTTTTCTTTGAGTGCAACTCAGGTTCAAGGAAAAGAAATATTGTCCGAAACTGTGATGATAATTTTCGAGATTCGAAACAATTATACTCATACAAGATAATATGAAATGTGTATGATGCAGGATTATTAAAAGTTTGGAACTCAGTTCGTCTGGTCAGCAATGCTATTCCTAATTACTGAAACTATTTTGCCTTGTCAAAATAGATCAATATTTTAGTTGCAGCGCGGTATTTTCCTTTTTGCTTATACTAAGCTTTGTCATTTTAACTAGGGCTACAAAGTTGGCATCTGTCCTGAGCAAAATAGTTGACTCCTTGTATACGATTATAAGGAATTTGTTTCAATGTAAATAATTGAAAAATTAATACATTTATTAATAATGAATTCAAAGGAGGGTTTTCGGGTTTCAATCGTGTGCAAAACTACGAATCTTGCCGAATCTAAAAAGCGCCCCGTGAGAACTGGTCGAACTTGATTGACCAATCAAGTCTTTTTTGAAAAACCTGGGAGAACGGAAAGCCAAATCGGATTGGTATTATATCCATTGTCCCTATTGATGTTATTAGGGAGTTTTAAGATTTCCATTGCTCCTCTATGTTTTCTTGGGAAAATATTGTATGTTTTTGCGATGACGGTTGTTTTGTCAAATAAAATGTTATGTCCTGTTTCGATATGATGCTCAGCTAGTGCTGATTGCATGAAATGTTTTGGCCTGCCTTTACTCTCATGTTCCTTTAAATTTTGGCTCACCGCACTCCTGGTTTTCCCAATATGGACTTTTCCACAAGAACAAGGGATTTTATATGCTAATAGATCACTGAGAGGTGTCCTTTTATCTTTAGAGTTATGTAGAAGTTGTCCTATTTTCGCAGGTGGTTTAAATATGGTTTCGATGTTGTGTTTGTTTAGAATTCTTCTCATTTGTTCTGTGATACCTTGAATGGTAGGATGGTGTGTCGATTTTTGGGAGTCTGTAAAGTTTTGGAGAGATGGGATTAGTAGGTAATAATTTATATATTGTTTTGCTGTCAAGCTCAGAGTCCTTTAGTAGGGTTTTTGTTTTGTTGACTATTGTTTTTGTGGGGTCTTCTTCAAGTTTTTTATATGTATCGTCAGTTAGAAGGTCCATGATTTTGTTGTTCTAGTCTTCTTCATTCATTATTACTGTTGTGTTGACTTTGTCTGCGGGTAATATTATGATGTCTTCATTCCGATTAAGGTCTTCAATTTATAAGTGTTTTGGGTGTTTTGAATGAATTTATAAATGATTTTGCAGGAAAGCGACCTAGTTAAGGATTGAGCACATTAATAACCAACATTTGGCGTTGCTCGGCTAAAATTCGTTGCATTTGATACTTGTGCTTTACTAGCATGTAAGGTTAATACTGGACGAATTGGAATTGAATATTATGCCGGGCAGAGTAAACACAGTAACGGTGAAGTGAGCGAAGGTGGATATGTATATTGCCCTGTACAGAATCCACACGCGGCTTTACTCTATGGTAAGGGTCGCAGATCCGAGAGGTTGGGCCCGCGGACTGCCGGCCACTTGCTCGAAATTGTAATTATAACATCGGTAAGTAAATTATAATACAATGCCCGTTGCACGCGAGCGTGCTTCGTATTCAAAAGATAAACACAAGCCCGTAGATTTGCTCCTGCTCTCGCGAGAGGGATACAGGGAAAACTTGCCTTATTCGCTTTGCCTTCCTAACTCGAAACGAGCAGTTCCCTTGCTGACCCTTGAATTTCAAATTTATCATGGAAACTGTTTTTTCAACGTTTTCGAAGCTCTAAAAGTCTATGAATTCTATTCTTCAAGTGCACTGAAAAAAAGGTAAGTTGGGCCAACTATTCAGTTGGTAGGATATGGTACTGCTATGTTATTAGTTAATACTGATATTTTATTAGTTGGTACAATTCCATGAGTTGCAGTGACTATTCAGTTAGTATCATCAACTAAGAAAATGGTTGTTCCAAATTATAAAATGCAGTACCATATCTTGAAAACTAAATAGTTGGCCCAAATAATCATTTGCTTCAGTGTAGATTCTTCCATATATTGCGTGACGCTATTTTGAGTGATTTCTCACTTACACCACCCTCTGGTGACAATTTTTGTCATTTTGGTGACAGCACCCTCAAAATGTCACGTGGAACTGAAGCTTGACACCCTCCTATTTTTCAATATAAAGATGAATTTAATTTTATATCATCGATAATCGAACAATTAATGTATGTATACCATTAAGCCATTTCCCTTTCAGGGTAGGCGTGACACTACCCGATTCGGGTAGTGTTTCTAGGTTGATAGCTTGTAGTAAAATAACTACAAGTGTGGGCTCACCACACCCACGATGTGCCAACAGCACTCGGTTTTCTCGAATGGTCACCCATCCAAGTACTAACCGCGCCCAACGCTGCTTAACTTCAGTGATCTGACGAGAACTGGTTTTTTCAGCGTGGTATGGCTGTTGGCTATTGTTGTTTATTATATTAATAATGAGATAAAATTATTTGATACTGGTAGGAGAATATTTTCAATTAAATTCTTTAGACATTTTTTTTATTTGAGAGAATATTGATATAATTTAAATATTAAACTAGCCGGCAAATTAACTTAAAATATTAGGGGACATCCATAAACTAAGTTATTAATTTTTTTGTTTGGGGTGATAAATTTGATGAAAGTTTGCGAAAGATGGCCCCTTTTTCCCCCTTTTTTGAAGAATTTTTTTTCCGGTTTCCAAGAAATTTCTCATTTTTTCGCTTAAATGTAAACTGAATTAATACAAGATAATAGGAAAATGCAACTATTCTTAGTTAAAAGTTAATTATTTGTTGTTGAAATGTCTACCATTATATAATGTGTGTATATAATATAATGTACGAATATAATCTGGTTTGTTCAAAAATTCTATTCAGTTGAACATTTAATTATTTTGTTCAAAATGCAGCAATTTTGTTAAAAAGTAACCCTTTTTATTAAAAGTTCAACTACTTGGTTGAAAGTTGAACTCCTTTGTTCGAAATTAATTTTTTTTTTTTTTTGAAAATTCTTTTTATTGGTTGACAATTAAACTATTTAGTTGAAAATTGGTTTCAATTTTGGTTGAAAAATAACTTTTTCAACTGAAAATGTAACTATTCCATTTTTTGTTGAAAATTCATTTTTTTAGTTCAAAATTGAAGTAATTGGTCAGAAAAATATTCGCTTAAATTTTGAAATCTTTTCTTGAAAAGTCTTTTTTTTTTGTTGAAGATTCAAAATTTCAGATGAAAATTGATCTCTTTGGTTCGTCTTTGCTCAAATTATAATCTTTTTTGGTTGAAATACTATTACCTGTTTCCTTGAGAATATTCTTTTTCTTTTATTTAAAAACTCAACTATTTAGTCGTAAATAAACTTTTTTGTTAAAAATTCGTCTTCTTAATATTAATCTTGTTTGATACAAATTTATCATTTTGGTTGAAGATTCAACTATTTTGTTAAAATTTTTCAGTTGAATTTGACTGGTTGAAAATTCGTTTTTTTTGTTTGTTGAAAATTAGTTTTTGATACTGAAAATTTAGCGATTCCATTTTTGGCAGAAAAATGTTTGTGGTTAAAAATTCATCTTTCTTGATTGAAAATTAAGTTTCGTGTTGAAAACTCGTTTGCTTTGGTAGAAATTTAATCTTCTTTGTTGAAAACTTATCTTTTTGGTTGCGAATTCTACTATTTTGTTAAAAATTCTCTTTTTTTATTAAATTCAACTGGTTGAAAATTTATAGTTTTTACTCGAAAATTCAACTATTTGGTTGAGAATTCATGTATTTTGTTGAAATTTCATTTTTTGGTACAAAATTATTCTTCTTCATCGAAAATTCAGCTATTTGGTAAAAAATTCAACTGCTTTTTTCATAGTTCAATAATTTTTAAAAAATTCAACTATTTCGTTAAAATCATCTTTTTTGGTACAAAATTTAACTGTTTTATTACAAATTTGTCCTTTTGGATTGAAAATTCATCCATTTTGGCTGAAAATGAACCTTATTTTCAAATATTCCACTATTTGTAACAAAATTCTTCGATTTTTAACCAACAAGATAAATTATCTATCATAAAAGACAAAGCTTGAACAAAATACATACACTTTTTAACAAATAATTTAATTTTTTTTTAATTTCATTATTTATTTATCAACAAATGTCGTAATTTTTTTTTGCCAAATAGTTGCATTTTTAAGCCAATAAGATAAATTTTCTATAAGTCAGTTGAATTTTTCACTCAAAAAAACGAATTTTCAAAATAAAGTTTATTTTTAACCAAATAGTTTAAATTTTCAGTTAAAGAATTAATTTTAAATGAAAAAAGATGAATATGAAACCAAATACTTGAATCCTTAACTGAAACAGATTATTATTCAATCAAAAGTACATCAATTTTCAACGAAATAGTTAAATTTTCAACCAAGGGTATTAATTTTGTACTGAAAAATACGAGTTTTTTTTACAAAATGCAGGAATTTTCAACCAAATAGTTGAATTTCCAACTGAAAAAAATCTTTTAACCAAAAATAGAATTTATAAATTTTCAGTTGACAAAATTAATTTACAACCAAAAAAATTAATTTTTATCTCAAATGATGAATCTTCAACTAATATAAATGAATTTTGAACAAAGTAGTTCAACTTATGAACAAATAGTTTACTTTTCTATTAAATTGTTGAATTTTTTACAAAATTGTCGAACTTTTGAGCCATAAAAACGAAGCATGGAAACACTTTATCGTTGATTTTTTTCTTACTGCTGTACGTTTTAACTAATTCATTGTTTAAAACATGACAAAGAAAAACAAAAGAAAAAAACAAAAAAAAAAACACTAAATAAGCCGTTGATTTGGATATTTCCAGATAAAACGGCTAAAATAAATAAATTATTTTAAAAAATAATCGGGTAAAGAATTAATCACCTGAATTGCGGAAATGATCGCATTTGAAAAATATTTAATATTTAACCTTTGGCTGATTTATTCGTTTTTATTTGTTTGGAATTTGTTGAATGATGAATTGTTTGAAGCACACAGCACTATTTTTGAGTTATTAATTTTATGTTTTAAATTAACATTATTAAATTTTAAAAATCGTGATGCACAGTTTGAAAATTAACAATTTTTAATAAATTTGTTTCAAGATCCTAATTCTAGAATACTTTAGGTTTTCAAATATGTTGGAAATTGTTTAATTTTCATCGCTACAAGTTGGAATTTATTAATTTTGTTTGCATATAATTTTCAAAGTTTTTTAAATAATTAAACTTCAGAGGTTAATATTTAAATTTCTATCATTTTAAACGGGGAAAATGACAATGATTTTTTGGACAGAAATCGCATTTTTAGCAAAAAAAAATCTATCCAATCACTTTGAAACAAAAAATATTTTAATTTTCAATAAAAAACAGTTAAATTAAACCAAAGATACGAATTTTCAACAAAAAAGTTCAATTTTCAACCAAAAAAGTTAATTTTTTTGAAAAAAAATGTCAACAAAATAGATGCATTTTCAACTAAAAAAAGATAAATTTTTCAACAAAAAACAAAATACTTTAATTTTTAGTTAGAGAAACAAGTTTTTAACGAAATAAAATAAATTTTTAACAAAAAGAATTATTTTCTACCAATGAAGAAGAATTTTTAACAAAATACATGAATTTCCTACCAAAAGTTCTAACCACAAAAGACAAAGTTTTAACAAAATACAGCAATTTTCAAACAAATAGTTGAACTTTCAACGGAAGAATATTGATGTTCAACGAAACATGAAATAGTTAAATTTTCAGTTGAAAAAATTTATTTTCAATAAAAAAACTAATTTTCAAGCCAAAGAAATGAATTTTCAACAAAAAAAAAAATAATAATAATTCTCTACCATAAAAGATTAACTTTTTACAAAATATATGAACTTTCAATTATATTTCCACACACATTTTTTTAAATTCTCAATAAAAAAAACTGTTAAATTAAACAAAAAAATTTCAATTTCCAATTGAAGAGTTTAATTTTCAACCAAGAAAGATTTTTCAATCAATGGAGAAAAAAAATCTCATCCTAAATTTAGAGTTTTTAAGTTATAAAGACAAGTTTTTAACGAAATAAGTGAATTTTTACATGAAAAAAAAAAACAGTTTTCTAGCAAAAATAAAATAGCTGCATTTGTAATAAACAAATTAATTTTCAATAACAAACAAAGGAAAGTTTTCAACAACATTTTTTGAATTTCTCACTAAAGAAATGAACTTTTAACTAAAATTATACATCTTGAATCAAAAAAATAAATTCTCAACTAAAAAGTTAAATTTTCAACCAAAAAGTTTAAATTCCTACCAAAAAAAGACAAATTTTCAACAAAATAGATGAGTGTTTGACTCAAAAAGATAAATTTTTAACAAAAAATAGAATGGTTTGATTTCAAGTTAGAGAAATAAATTGTTAACCAAATAAAATAAATTTTCAACGAAATAGTTAAATTTTCGACCAAACAGATGAATTTTCAACCAAAAAGATGAAATGTCTATAAGAAAAAAAATTTGACGAAAAATTGTAAAAAATTCATTTTCAATAAGAAAGAACCTAATTTTTAACCGAAGAAATGAAATTTCAACCAGAAAGATTCTTTTTTCACCAAAAAATAATAATTTTTTCAAAAACATATGAATTTTCAACCAAAAAGGTTGTATTGCTACCAAAAACGACAAATTTTCAAAAAATAGATGAATTTTCAACTTAGAAAGATAAATTTTCAACAAAAAATAGAATAGATTAATTTTAATTTGGAAAAATAAGTTGTTTACTAAATAAAATAAATTTTTCACGAAATAGTTAAATTCTCAACCAAACAGATGAATTTTCAACCAAAAATATCAAATATCACGATTGAAACAAAAATTACGCATCCTATTAAAAAATGATGAATGAATAATTTGTAGCTCTTTTTTGAGTGACCAAAAACGACAAATTTTCAAAAAATAGATGAATTTTCAACTAAGAAAGATAAATTTTCAACAAAAAATAGAATCGATTAATTTTAATTTGGAAAAATAAGTTGTTTACTAAATAAAATAAA
>CAKNYM010051022.1:40070-58344 GCA_932195095.1 Andricus curvator
CCCATAAAAAAATTCGACAAAAACTTTAGTTAAATTTTCAGTTAACAGAATTAATTTTCAATGAAAAAAAAACTAATTTTAAAACAAAGAAATGAATTTTCAACAAAAAGAATTATTTTCTACCAAAGAAGAAGAATTTTTAACATGTAATCGTTAAAATTTCAACAAAAAAATAACTAATTTCACAATAAAATACTTAATTTAAATAAAATATTCAAAAAATACTTTAATTTTCTACCAAATTGTTGAATTTTCAAGCCTGAAAGGTGAATTATGTACAAAAAAGCTGAATTTTTGATCGGAAAATATAAATTTTCAACAAAACAGTTAATTTAAAACCAAATAGTGGAATTTTCAATTGAAACCATGAATCTTCAAAAAAAAAAAAAAAATAAAAATAAATAAATAAAATAAATTTTTTTACAAAGTAGCTCAAGTTTAAACCAAGTAGTTGATTCTTCAACCATAAAAATTAATTTTCAACGAAACATGTAACAGTTAATATTAAAAAGAAAAGATTTTTATTTATTTATTTATTTATTATGATGAATTTTCAAACCAAAATTAAGTTTCTGCCAAAAAGACGTTTTGTCAACAAAATACATGACTTCATTCAAATCTTTGAATTTTAAACTAAAAAAGGTACATTTTTAACCAAAAATGGAATAATTAATTTTCCAGTTAAATAAGTTAATTTTCAACCAAAATGGTTGTATTTTCAACAAAATAATTAAATTTTCATGAAAAAAGTAGAATTTTGAAGCAAACAAGATGAATTTGTAACCAAAAATATAATAGTGGGTATAAAACACACTAAATTTTACAGATTAGAATGAATTTTATGGATTAGGAAAATACTGAAACAGTTGTTCAGGACATGCAATGGTATAAAACAGATATTATAGATACCATTAGTCGAATTGGAACGGCAGATTGATAGATATGCAAAACGACCCTAACATAAGACTTCATTACCATAAAATGAATATTAATCACCCTTTGGTGATTAATACAATATGACTTCTAATTCTAACTGAAAGCAGGAACAACTGGAACGACTCACACTAGAAACATTGTTTCCAAAATAATGGAGGGAAACACTAGATATGGAGATAGAAATCTCGTGCCTACGAATTATTACTGAGTCCAGTTAATTATTTATCCAGAGCTAATGAAAATATTTCAAACGGGAGATAGAATCTCATGCCGGATATTGGACACAGAAAATAAACTGGGGAATAGAACCAATATATAGAGTTCTTAAATACTCAAGAATTTGTATAGGTGATTCTAATACCAATCTATATTATTATAAGTATATAATATAAGTATAATAATATATATAAGTATTATAATCTTCTCTGTTTATTTTGATCATTGTTTGTGTTTTTTATATATTTTATTCTGTTATGTACATGTTTTTCAATGAAATCAAAAGGGTAGTGGTTAAGAAAAAGAATTTGTTTACATTGTTCAATATTTTTTTCATTGAAAACTGGATGTGATAATTTAAGGGCTCTATCAATCAAATTTTTGATGATTCCTATTTTATTTTGAATAGAGTGATTTAAAAGAAAAATAAGTGTTCTACCTGAAGAAATCTTTTTCCTATGCCAGTCAGTAACAATATGTCTTTCATCAGTTTTAATAAAAGTAAAATCTAGAAAATTTAATTTACCTTCAGTTTCAATCTCAACAGTAAATTGTAATCTAGGGTGTATACTATTAAAAGCAATAAGAAGAGTGTTAACATTATTTTTATATACACTAAGTACTGAATCATCAACATATCTTGCATAAAAATCAATATTAAAATTGATTTTTTGGAAAACTTCATTCTATAAATCCTCTATGACAATTTCAGCTAAAAGAGGAGATAAAACAGATCCTATGGGAGTTCCAAAATTTTGTTTATAAAAATTATTATTAAATTTAAAATGTACTGAATGAAAAACATATTTTATGTATGGCAATTTCGACTCTTTCATGCGGGATATTTGGAAACATAGCTATTACATCAAGAGACAAGTATATGGTCTAAAGGTATTATCACACTGTCAATTAGTTTTAAGAAAGCATGACTATTTTTAATTGATGTTTTTGAGATTTGTATTGATTTTTTAAGAATTTGACTCAATAATTCTTCCAATTTTCTAGTTGGGGAACCTATTGTTGAAATTACCGGTCGTAGAGGGTAGTCATCTTTGTGAGCTTTAACAAGTCCATAGGCTAATGAGAGATCAGTACTCGATGTATCGATATCACATCTTTCAATATTATTACCTAAATATTTATTAGTTCTCATTCTGTCTAAAATTTTAAAATTCCCTTTTTGAAGCATTATTGTGAGATTATTAGGATTTAATTGAAAACTATCTGCATCATTAAAGATATGCAACATTTTTTCAATATAAGCATCCCTATGAATCGCTACTGTAATACTTCCTTTTTCTGATTTAGTGATCATTAGTTCTGGATGATTTTTTTTCAATTGAACCCTCATTCAATAACCTTTTCTAACTAAGTTTTTGGATTATCATTATTTAAAAAATCATTAGAGAACCCCATAAATTGAGATCTAAATTCATCAATTTTATTGTCAGGTATTTTTTTGATATTTGATTCAATGTCTTTAATTATTTCAAGTAGTTGAATATAGTTTTTTCCCCAAATTTGTTGCTCAAACCATCACCTAATTTCAAAAGGTCAATAACTCTGTGTGGAATAATTACATTAGAAATATTCAGAAACCAAGGGTCTGGTTGATCATGAAAAAGAACTGAGTGAATATTTAAATCCAGTTTTTGTACATCTCCTTGTTTATTGAGAATGTTTAAAAAATTTTTATCATGTTTTCTATTATCCTTGAGGGCGATTTTATTAATTTTTGTTTCCCTTTCAAAACATTCCTTGATAATAAAGGAGGGAACTTGTTGATTTAATTTCTCAATAATTTGTTTTATCTTAACATTTAAAGAATGTATCTGTGAATGGCAATCAGGAAACAGTGAGAGGTTGGTTTTTGGTTGACTTTTTCCCTTTTTCTCCCTCTTTTTTCCATTAATTTTATTCTTGTCTCTAATGAGCCGAAAAGTGAGGTTGTTTTGGAATTTTATTTTTTAAGTATAAATTTTTCCTGCTTATTTTGTAAAAATTATTTGTAGTAAAATGAAATTCTTTTCAATCTTAATTTAAGCTCGAACAGAGCATTTATACAGCATTAAAGAGAACTTAAATCATTTATTGTTTAAACAAATATATATCATAATTAATACATATATTTTTACAAAAACATTCTATAGTGAAATAAACATATACTTTTTTTGAATTACAGAGTTGCTACAGATCAGGTATTCCAGAAAGTCAGGGAATGTCAGGGAAAACCTGACAGAGTTAGGGAATTTTCGATAAATTAAAGTTGAAGTTAATTTTATTATTATTGTTGAAAATTAATCTGTTGTGGTTGGGGATTTGAACTACTTTGTTGAAAATCCATCTTTTTTTTTTATTGATTTCAACTATTTTTGGTATAACATTAAAATCCTTTTTGTGGTTGAAATATAATATAGCACGTTTTTCGTAGAGAATTCATATTTTTTGGTAGAAAATTCAACTACTTAGTTGGAAGTGGAACTTCTTTCTTAAAAATTCATTCATTTGGTTGATGTTTCCTTATTTTAGTTGAAACCTTCTTTTGTTCAAAATTTAATTCTTTTGTTGACATAATGTTTTCTAGATGAGAATTAATTGTTTTAACTGAAAATTTAACTCGTACATGTTTGGTTCAAAATTTATCTTCTTAAGTTGAAAATTCACATATCTGTTTTAAAATTCCTGTATTTTATTGAAAACTTTTATTTTGTGGGAGAATATTTAATCTTCTTGGTGACTAATTCATCCTTTTGGTTGGAAATTCCTTTAAATTTTCAAATATTTGGTTGAAAATTCATGTACTTTGGTGAAAATTCATCCCATTGGTTGCAAATTTGAAGACTGATCTTCTTGGTTGATAATTATACTATTTCGTTGAAAATTTACTTTAATTTTATTGAAAATTAATTTTTTTTACTGAATATTTAACTATTCTATTTTTAGTTGAAAATTTATCTGTTTTAGGTTAAAATTCAACTATTTGTTGAAAATACGTCATTCTTGGTAGGAAAGTACTCTCATGAGTTGAAATTTCATCTTTTTAGTTAAAAATTCATTTCTTTGGTGGAAAATTTAACTGTTTTGTTGAAAATTCGTTTGTTTTTTGGTTGAAAATTTATTTTAATAACTGAGAATTATTCTACCTTATTTTTGGTAGAAAATTTATCTTTTTAGTTTAAAATTCATGTATTTGGTTAAAAATTAAATTTTTCTTAATTTTAGTTGAAAATTTACTTGAACTATTCCATTTTTTGTGGAAAATTGACCTTTTTTGATCAAAATGTAATCTTGTTCGTTGAAAAAATATCTGTTTAGTAGAAAATTTAATAATTCTATTTTTTTAAGAATTCATTTCATTGGCTGAAAAAAAAATATTTGGTTGAAAATTCGTTTTTTTTTTGTTGATAGAAGATTCATGTTTTGAGTTGAAAAATCCACTATTTGGTCAATAGTGCATATTTTTGGTTGAAAATTCGTTTCTTTTTAGATGAAAATTATTTTTTTTTTAACTATAGATATAACTATTCCATTTTCGCTTGAAAATTTATATTTTTAGTTGAAAACTAATTAATTTTGCTAAAAACTCGCTTTTTTAATTTACTTCTCTAACTGCAAACTGAAGTATTATATTTATGGTTTGTAAATTTATCTTTTTCAGTTTGAGATTTAATTATTTTGTTGAAATTTCATCTTTTTGGTTAAAAATTAAATTTTTTGGTTGGAAATTCGTTTTTTCTTGTTTGGAAATTTATTTTACCGACTGAAAGTTATCCTACTTTATTTTTGGTAAAAATTTATCTTTTTAATTTGAATTGCATATATTTGGTAGAAAATTAATTTTTTTTTAGTTGAAGATTCATCATTTTAGTTGAAAATTCACTTTAACTATTACATTTTTTTGTGGCAAATTTACTTTTTTTTATAGAAATCTAATCTTCTTCGTTTAAAAATGATCTGTTTAGTAGAAAATTTAACTATTCTATTTTTTGTTAAGAATTAATTTCTTTCATTAAAAAAAAACTGTTTAGTTGAAATTTTTTTTTTTATAGAAAATTTATCTTTTGGATTGCAAAATCCACTATTTGAACAAAATTTCATAATTTTTGGTTGAAAATTCATCATAGCGATTAAAAAATTATAATAAAATGATAAAAATAATTTTTATTAAAAAAAGACGACTTTTCAACAAAATAGTTGAATTTTAAACAAAAAAAAAGATGAATTGTAACAAAAAAAGATGAATTTTAAACCAACTAGTTCAATTTTCAACCAAAAAGCTGAATTTTCTACCAAGGACATAAATGTCCAACCAAAAAAGACGAATTTTCAAAAAAAATTTTGAATTTTGAAGCAAAAATGACGAATTATTGTCTACAAAAAATTTGATTTTTCAACGAAAAAATGTGATTTTTCAACAAAAAAGTGAGTTTTTACCGAATAGTTAACTTTTTGAATAAATTTTAATTGTTAACCAAATATTTGAATTTTTAATAAAAAATATGAACTTTCAACAAAAAAGTTAATTTCCAACCAAATTGTTGAATTCTCAAGCCAAAAAGACAATTTTTCTACAAAACTTTTGAATTTTCAACGAAAAAGGTCATTTACAACCAAGTAGTTGAATTTTCAACTAATATGATGAATCTGTAAACAAAATAATGAATTTTTCAAATTAGTTTAACTTTAAACTAAGTAATTGTTTTTTCAACCAAAAAGGATGAATTCTCAACGAAACATATAATAATTGATATAACATAAAAAAATTTAATTTCAAATCAGAAGCAATTGAATTTGACCAAAAACGGTTGAATTCAAACAAAAAAGACAAATTTTGAAAAAAAATTTGAATCCTCAACCAAAGCAGATTAATTTTCAACCAAGAAAATTAATAATTAATTAACCAAAATAGACGATTTTTCAACAAAATACATTAATTTTCTATTAAATAGTTAAATTTCCAACTATAAAAGATCAATTTTGAACTAGAAATATTGATTTTTAATCAAAATTGGGAAATTAGTATCGTTAAATTTTCAGGTAAAAAATTAATTCTCAATACAAAAAACGAATTTTTAACTAAAGAGATGAATCTTCAACTGAATACATGAATTTTCAACCAAATAATGGAATTTTGAACTGAAAAGATAAATTTTCGAACAAACAGTTGAATTTTTAACTAAAAAATATAAATTTTCAACAAAAAATTAAATAGTTAAAGTTTTAGTTAAAAAACTCATCTTTGAGTAAAAATAAAAAAAATAAAATTTTCAACAAAATAGTCGAATTTTTAACCAAACAGTGGAATTTTTAACTTAAAAGATAAATTTTTCACCAAACGGTTAGAATTTTTTACTGAAAAAGATAAATTTTCCACAAAAAATGAAATAATTAAATGTTTAGTCAAAAAAATTAATCTTTGAGCAAAAAGGAAACGAATTTTCAACAAAATAGTTGAATTTTCGACCGAAGATATAAATTTTCAAATAAAAAAGATAAATTTTCAACAAAATCGTTGTACTTTAACTAAAAAAGATAAATTTTCATCCAAATAGTTGAATTTTTAACTAAAATATAAATTTTCGAAACAAAATGGAATAGTTTAATTTTCAGTCAATAAAATTAATTTTCAACCAAAAAAAAACAAACAAATTTTCAACAAAATAGTCCGATTTTCATCCAAAGAGATGAATCTTCAACAAAAAAAATGAATTTTTCATAAAGTAGTTCAACTTTCAACCAAGTAGTTGAATTTTTGACCAAAAAAGAATACTTTTTAATAAAATAGTTGCATTTTCCACAAAATAATTAAATTTTGAATCAAATAGTAGAATTTTTAACCAAACAAGACGAATTTCGAACCAAAAATATGATAGTAGATATTTTATCCAAAGAAATTAACTTTCAAGCAAAAATAGTTGGAGTTTCTTATTGTTTTCTATCAATTCAGTTCGAATTTATGCAAAAAACGAGAGAAACGAGAAGTCATTTGAAAGCATTGAAAAAAATAAGAATTCTTCGTAAAAGGGGAAAAGAGCAGAATAGGGGAAGAAGTATGAAGTCTGAAATCATTTCTGTTGGATTTGGACGCATGACGCAACCTGATGCAACTAACGCGCTGAGAGCGCGGCCCTTGTGCTGTTTTTCACGCTTGACTGAACACATCCTCTCTTTCGGTCCCACGCTCCCCGTATCACTAAAATGCAGATGCCATTACTTCAAGGAATATCGTAAATCCGAGGTTTCTAATTCCAGGTTCCAGTGTTTTATTGACCTGTGCCGTTGCAGGGCCACCCTTAGCAAAATTCGCAATATTCATTCAAATTTATCATCAAAAAACGTACTAATCGTTATCTAAGTTCATAACTATAGTTTCACTGACCCCCCCCCCCCCTGTTATCAATCGTAGTTTAATACATATAAGTGTGTATGTTGTCAATACATTCATAATAACTGATATTTTTTGTTAATTACTAGAAGTTTTCAATGAAAATGTTCGGAAATAATTGAAACACCATCATCAATACCAACATTATCAATATTACGAATTGTCTTTAGTGTCATTTTTTCATTTATTATAATGAATTGAAATTACTGATCTCAAAGCAAAGCCACTTCTTCAACAATAGACAATATTTGTTGTCTCTGGCTTTAAGTCTCAGAGGAAAGTGTTCTATCCCAAAATTAGATAAACGATTCGACATTTTGACGCCTTCTCCATAAAAAGAGTTGAAAGTCATTCTCAATAGGCTATTATAATTTGCTGTCAGTATATTTTACCGACTTCCACTGATGATCCAAAATTTCTGATCCCAATTAATAACGTCAATAAAAGTCTTCTTTGGCAAGAGATATTGGATAAGTCGCGAAGGAAGTTATTGCACCCAGTTATCGCTTCCAAGAGGCTAATACACCTAAGTGTCTGTGTATTGGATACTTTATCTAAGAAACAAACACAATCGAAAAACACATGTAGGTGCATCCGTATGTCGTGTTCACTCACCCCTGACGTAGCACGTAAGTTTCGAGCGTGTTTCTCATACGACGTATTGCAAAGGTACGACAGTGGATGTATAGATGCGTACAGGGTGGGACCAGTGGCGTGTACGAAAGGAAACGGCGGAGACGCAGATGTCGGCGAAATTCCGTTCGAAAAGTCACTCGAGCGACACCACGTGCATAAGTGGACAAGGCAACCCACTTCGAACCTCTTCCTTTATTGCCATTGGTACTTTGCTACACACGAATTCGTAACGAGCTTCGCCACCTTCGCGAAACGTCATACTTGTTAATGTTGTGTTTCAGAAAATTACGGTTAAAAAGTATTTAGAAAGGTGCTTTCAAAAACATGTGAAAGGGTCTTTTGATGAGATTGACGCGTATGCCCTTATGTCATGATTTCCAGTATGCTAGTTATCCGGAGAATGAATCGCAAAGGGATTCCTGAAAGGTCTATGATTTTGTAAACAGGATTTAGGCTACCAGTATGTGATGATAATGTAAGATTGTAAGGACTAGATATCGTCCAACTACGTTGCTGTTGTTGATGTTGTTGTAAATGATGTTAGAAGTTTGTGGCCAGTAAAATAATTTTACTTGTTGTTTCGTCAGAAGCAGATAGATCTAGTCCGAAACGTGTAGATGACACCTCATCATTCATGTCAAACACGAAATAATAAACATTACCATCAAATACTGCTAGAGACGTAAAACTTGTTTATATTATCTAACCAGTCTATCAAACCTTTTGAAATTATTTTACTGCCCTTAACCTTCTAGCACCATGTGCAACACCAACAACAAGATAGTTCGATTTTATTAGGGAATGGAAGATGAATATGCTTCCCCTATTCAATGTATCTTCTTGTAAAACGTGCAATAGTAAACACTACCATTATATACTAGCAGAGACCTAACAGTTGTTTATATTATCTAACCAGTCTTGCAGAAAATCATTAAAAAGTATCTATGATTATTTATGTTAATTCTTACTCGAGGTAGACATATTACATGCTTCTGATATGTCAACAATATATCATTTCTTCTACCATCGACACTAATACTTTTTCAAAGTTTGATGTTACTGGTTTTGACCAGATAAATTTCAATATAAATGTTGCTGGTTTTCCTCTACTGGCCCCTTCATTATTACCAATGTGATTTTATAAAAGAATAAGAACGTTTCGCGGGTGGGCCTCATCAGCAAAAACAACACTACATCTGAAGAAGAAGATCTATCAAATTACAGGAATGGCTTTGTTGTATTGAGAAAAGAGCATTTTGGTTAGAATAGAGTTTGGTTAAATACGTTTGAAAAACTTATTGAATAACGTAGTAGATTAGAAGACTAAAGATGGACGAAACGCTATTAACCTATACTATTATGAAATCTCATTGAGAAAAATATAGAGGTCAGGTGGAGAAAACCCACCCACATCTGTTAAGATCATCAGAGACAAATATATACTTTTTTATTTTGTTATATATTTATCTCTGATAAGCCGGAAAATAGGTTGCTAGAAATCTAATTTTGATTCGTGAGATTTTTTGTGTCCGGATTGTGATGCATAGGATAGTTCATAAGAAAGATTTCATTTCGATCAAGATTCGTTCCAATCTGTAGTGTTGGCTATGATTATCATTAGGATTTCTTATAATTGAGACATAAATGATCACCTTAATTTATCAAAAGATATCTATATTTTGTTTAAATATTTCTTGAATGATGTTTATGAAATTAGAAATTTTTAGAAATGTGGGATTGTTTGGATCACAGATAAAACAGAAGTGATTTTTTTTTTGCGGGAAATTTTCAAGTAGATAAAGTTGAATTTTTACGAATCGAAACAAAACAAGATTCAGTAGAGTTGACATGGTAACCATTTCCAATGCGGTGGGTAAATTTTAACACGTGATGTTAATTTTTGTTGCAGATAAAGATTACTCTGAAATTGCTGTGAAGATTACATTTTGTTTTTTCTGTGATTATTACTTTTCCTATTTGGAAAATGTAATAATATGAATAGATTGGTGCAGAAAGAACGACACCAACATCTATAATAACTAATATTTTCTTCATCAGCTAGAACTTTTTAAATCATAATGTTCGTAAATAATTGAAACACTATTATCAATACCAATATTATCAATATTACCAATTGTCTTTAGTATCCGCCTGCATAGGGCCAAAGTGGTATTGATGCCAGTAGGCGCGCTGCCTTGCAGGGGGACGTTAGGGTACGAGGATGAAACTGTAATGTGTCTGACGACAAGTTGACATGGTCCTTGTCAGAGTCGGAAAGCTCCCATACTTAGACCTAGGGAGGTATGGGGGTTATCACTCCTGGGACAGTGGACTCACCTACGATCGGAATAGGATCCTAACGTGCGGATTATCTTGAAACTACCATGGCTAACTTGCAAAATCAAAAAACTACAGTTAAAGATCTAAGGGTGGGAACTCTAAACGCGCGTAGTCTAAAAACTGGCCGATTTAGCGAACTCATTAAGATAGCAATTGATTACAAAACTGACTTAATAGCATTACAAGAAACCTGCTGGTCGGGCGATTTCGCGTCAATTTCTAGGGATAACTATACTTTGCACTGGGGAGGAGCTAAGGGGCAAAGACTGGGGACTGGTTTTCTTATTAATAAACGAATTTCGCAAGCACTTATCGACATGCAATTCATTAACGACCGGTTATCATACATTGTACTAAAGGGTAATTTCAGCAAACACGTATTAATCAATGTGCACTGCCCCACCGAGGACAAAGACGAAGACACTAAAGATCTTTTTTATGAAACAATCGAGCAGGTTTTTGACAAGTTCTCAACGTTTGACGCAAAAATAGTATTGGGGGATTTCAACGCGAAAATTGGAAAAGAACCAATGTATAGGCCTACAATAGGATCAGAAAGTTTGCATGACGTCAGTAATGATAATGGAACCAGAGTAATAAACTTTGCAGCTTCAAAGAACCTCGTTGTCAAAAGCACATATTTCAAGCATAAAAATATACATAAGGCCACCTGGACATCGCCAGATGGTAATACTCACAATCAGATTGATCACGTTCTAATTGACAGAAGACGTCATACAAACATTCTCGATATAAGATCGTATAGGGGAGCGGATTTAAATTCAGACCATTTTCTCGTGATAGTAAAACTAAGATCTAGGCTAGCGTTAAGTAAGAAAACAAGCCGCACAGAGCCAACAGTTCGTTTCAATATAGATAAGTTCAAAACAGCAACAGAAACATTAAATTACCAAGTTGAGATTTCTAATAGTTTCGACGCTCTCCAAGAACAGAGAGACGATAACAATAATCACGAGGAGGACCCGGAAACCCTGTGGAGCAATACGAAAAAGGCGATAAAGGCAGCCGCGAAACTTACGATAGGTTTTAAGAAAGTAACCAAAAGCAAACCATGGTTTGACGAAGAGTGCAAACTCTGGTTTGAGAAACGTCGGAAGGCCAGACTAAGTAGTTTACAAAATAAGTGCGATCAAACACATAAGAAATATCTCGAGATTAGCAAAAGTACAAATAGGCTCTATAGATCCAAGAAAAGGGAGTGGGAAAAGAATAAAATACTAGCAATAGAAGCGCATAATAAACAAAATAACCCGCGTGAGATGTACAGGGGAATCAATTTTATAAAGAAAGGCTTTCAAAGTAGAACGGAAGTAATGAGGGACGAAAATGGCAATCTAGTAGCCGATGCGACAGAGAGACTGAATTTATGGAAAGATTATTTCGATAAACTATTAAATGTACGCGAAGCCCCCGTTGAAGGTAATCTCGGCGAAATCCACACTGCTGATCTATTAATTAACGATCCTACTGATATAGAAATAGAAATGGCCATAAAGAAGGTGAAAAATAACAAAGCCGCGGGCATCGATGACCTACCGTCAGAACTGATAAAAAATGGAGGCCCTTGCCTCACAAGGCAAATTTGTAAATTGATACGCGCAGTTTGGAAAACAGAACGCATGCCGGAAGAATGGAATACCTCTATCATTATTCCCATCTTTAAAAAAGGCGATAAAACTAACTGTAACAACTATCGGGGAATTTCACTTGTGCCTTCGTGCTACAAGATCCTGTCTATAATGTTATCCTAAGTAGACTAACTCCTTTTGCCGAGGAAATCATTGGGGATTACCAGTGTGGATTCCGCCGAAACCGATCTACAAGCGATCAAATATAATAAATTTAAATTAAAAATTCAAAGATTTTTCGGGTTTCAATCGTGTGCGAAACTATGAATGTTGCCGACGTTTCGTGAACATTGCAGTTCACTTCTTCAGGGCTGACCTGAAACTGAAGTTTCAGGTCATGTTGTTCTTAGGTATGTATTCTCTACGATGCCTGTGATTGGCCAGAGTGCCCCCTGGTGTGGGCTGGTTGAACTTGATTGGCCAATCAAGTCTTTTTTAAAAACCCGGGAGGACGGAAAGCCAAATCGGATTGGTATTATATCCATTGTCCCTATTGATGTTATTAGGGTGTTTTAAGATTTCGATTGCTTCTCTATGTTTTCTTGGAAATTTATTGTACGTTTTTGCGATTACGGTTGTTTTTTCAAATAAAATGCTATGTCCTGTTTCAATATGATGCTCAGCTACTGCTGATTGCGTGAAATGTTTTAGCCTGACTTTACTCTCATGTTCTTTTACACGTTGACTTACCGCCCTCCCGGTTTCTCCAATATAGACCTTGCCACAAGAACAAGGGATTTTATATATTCCCGGATCACTGAAAGGTTCTTTTTTATCTTTAGGGTTGTTTAGAAGTTGTCCTATTTTTGCAGGTGGTTTAAATATGGTTTTGATGTTGTGTTTGTTGAGAATTCTTCCTATTTGTTCTGTGATACCTTGAATGTAGGGTAGGGTGGTGGTCATTTTTCTCTCTCTTTCTTCAGTAGGTTGTGTTGACTTGTTTTGTTGAGTGTATTTTCTTATTGCTTTATTAATTTGTTTGTTTGTGTAATCGTTTTGTATTAGGGATTTTTTAACATTTTGTAGTTCTTTTTGTAAGTTATCTTTATCTGTTATGGAGACAGCTCTGTATACAAGGGAATTGATGACCGATTGCTTTTGAGATGGGTGGTGGTGGGAGGAGGCATGTAGGTATCTGTTTGTATGGGTAGGTTTTCTGTAAACTTCATGTCCTAATGTGTTATCAGATCGTTTGTAAACTAGTACGTCCAAGAAAGGCAATTTTCCGTTTTGTTCTATTTCCATGGTGAATTTGATCTTAGGGTGTAATTGATTGATGAAATCGAAGAACTTGTGTAGTTTATCAAGTCCATGTCTCCAGATGACAAAAGTGTCGTCAACGTAACGGCACCAAAATTCCGGTTTAAGCTTGGATTTGTTAAAGATTTTAGTTTTAGAAGTGAACTGCAATGTTCACGAAACGTCGGCAACATTCATAGTTTCGCACACGATTGAAACCCGAAAAATCTTTGAATTTTTAATTTAAATTTATTATAATGGATCATCGTGAAAGTCTTAAATCTATTATTAAGCGATCAAATGTTTACAATTAGACAACTGTTAGAAAAGAAATGGGAATTTAAAGAAGCAGTACATCAGCTATTTATCGATTTTAAAAAAGCTTACGACTCTATTATACGCGCGCGAATGTACTGGATCCTAGAGTTTTTGGGTGTGCCAAGAAAATTGGTTAGACTTATCGAAATTTGCTTAAGCGGCAGTAAGGGTAGAATACGCGTAAACGGTAGTTTATCTGAAGAGTTTTCGATCCGCGATGGCCTGAAACAGGGCGATGCACTTTCGTGCGTCCTTTTTAACTTAGTTTTAGAATACGTGGTTAGGCAAGTGCAGGCGAATCCGACCGGTGCTACCCTCAATGGGGTAATACAAATTCTTGGATATGCGGATGATCTCGACGTACTAGGGGATGATAAAGAAACGGTAGCTAAAAATGCAGAAATCTTGATCGCAAAAGCCAAAGAGATTGGCTTGGAAGTTAGCGAATCGAAGACAAAATATATGACAGTCGTCAGGTCCGGACAAAGTAATCAAGACGGGGATCTAATGGCCGGAAATATGAAATTCGAAAGGGTTAACGAGTTTAAATACCTCGGGTCTATTATAACTAGCGAAAATAAGATTAAAACGGAAATCAATGCGCGGCTACACGCTGGCAATGGGTGCTATTATGCAGCAAACACGCTACTAAAATCGCGATCGCTATCTAGAAACATCAAAGTAAGAATTTACAAAACGATAATAATGCCGGTCGTCATGTACGGGTGTGAAACGTGGGCGCTGACGAAAGGAGAAGAGAATAGGTTTAGAGTTTTCGAGAATAAAGTACTTAGAAAAATCTATGGTCCAAAAAGGGACGAAGAGACCGGCGAGTGGAGAAAACTGCATAATGATGAGCTGCACGCTCTCTACGGGTCAGCAAATATTAATAGAGTAATGAAAGCGCGTAAATTAAGATGGGCGGGGCATGTAGCAAGAATGGGCAATGAAAGAACAGTGGCGCAAGTTTTAAGAGGGAGGCCGACTGGTAAGAGACCCCTAGGCAGACCGAGAAACAGATGGGAGAAAAATGTAAGGGATGATCTAAAAGAACTAGGACATGATTACCTAAACTGGATGGAGAATGCACAAGACAGAGATGTGTGGCGGTCTCGGGTAGATGAGGCAATGAACTTTCGAGTTCGAACTGCTAATCTATAATAATAATAATAATCATTCACTCGTTTATTATTATGGTTCCAAATTTTTGATTATAAACGAAAACCACTTGTTCAGCAACAGACAATATTGCAATCTGTTGTCTATGGCTCTAAGTTTTAGAGGAATATGCTCTATCCTCAATTAAATAAAAGATTCGATATTTTGACAAATTCTCCATAAAAATAGTTGAAACTAATTTTAAAGTCTTGGTTTGGCAGCGAAATTTCTAGTTGTTTATTTTTTTCAATACCAGAGTACCAATAGTATCAGAGGCTACTGTGCATACCAAATTGGATATACCATCATTATCAAAATTATCTTTAGTACAATTTCAAGACTTCTGTTAATATTTCGAGATTGATGATCATGAACTAATGGCGTTGACGCTAATCATATCCAATTGATCATCTATCAAATTTTAATGAATTCATCTCTAAAAACATATTTAACAATTGGGTTTTTGTTGATCCTGACATAGAATCAATACCAATATCAATTGTCAATGTTACTCTCTTTTCTCATTCTCTAATTGTTAGTTCCAGAAGTGGTCTTATATCCCAAATCATGATCATTACCAACTAACCTAAGTACAACTTTGTAAGGAAATTTTGATGGCTAATACCACTTTTAACCCATAAAATAAGTTTAAGAGATGTTAATGTTTTTAATAGTTAATAGTTCAAAAAACTTCAAAGTGCATTCTGCGGAAAAATTAAATTGTGATTCAAACTATCCTAGTTCTAATGTAATTATATTAAGTACACTCAATATTCACACTAAAATGTTCTCTCCATTAAATTCTGATTAATCTTGTATATTTGGGAAACTAATTGTCTGGGTCACGTATTAAAGAAATTCACATCACCCAATATTTGTTTTTTTTTCACAACGACACGTTATTTACGACAACATTCAGTATAAGTTATCACTTTGAGGGCAGGGTAGGACTTATTTTCATTAAAATTATTCGTGTCTTATCTGATGACATCAACATCAACACACCCTCTACTATTGTATTTATATCAGTTCTATTATAGCAGTACGACAACTATCACTATGATTAAATATATAATTTCAAAACGTGGAAATGATAATTAAGAATTAAAGTGGAAATAAACCCGAATAGAGAATAAAATAGTATCACTATATTATATCTCTATGACCATAACTCACTTTTCCTTCATATTGAACTTAATTTTCTCTATAGATATAGTCCATAGATATAAAGTCTGTAGCAATAATTCGTTTTCATGATCGAGCAGTGCACCGATAGCGTGAATACAAAGATACAATCTTGTAATACGGTCTTGTATCTTACATTATGGCGTTACTTGCAGCACATATCTCTCGCTAACTTACTAATGAGTAACGAATGATGCCCAGTTTGCGAACCATCCATTAATTTCCAATTAAGAGGCAGTAAAATTTCAATAATGGTCATTATAAAGCGGACGTTACGAAGCCTTCTTCTTTTAAGGCATGAGAATGGTCACGAGAAAGAAAAGGAAACAAGGAGATATTAGAGGGGGAGGAAAAGAGAGGGTAGAATTAAGAAGCAGGAGAATAAGGGGGTTCCCAAGCAGGGGAACCCCGAGCGTCAGGTGCGCCAGATGCAGGCCACTCCTTCAATACTAATCGTTCACCGATCAGACCTATACGACCCTTCTCCAAAGTGTTGCTACCAGCTATAATGTATCATTTAATATCTCCTCTTTACATCTGCGAGCTGTCTGCGTTACCCTCTATCTCGCCTCTATATCTACATATCAATAAATACTTTTCACATTTCATATTTCTTCGGAAATAATTTACTCTTCTCGAAAGCTATTCATCTTATTGGATACACAGTAAACTCAGGGATATCAAACCGGCATATCATCCTGATCATCAGCTTCGGATCGAAATGATCCACTTTTATGGATCTAAAATTAATTTTTAGACAACTTCATTAACATCTGCAGGGTGGCAGTTATACTTTTTATTGAAAGTCGTAAGCTGGTTACGACCGATACAATATTTCTAAAGCAGGGAATGTTTTAGAAAATTTTCAAGTTTCAGGGTTGAAGAAAAGTTCAATTTTTCTGTTCAGTTTTCAATGAAAGAGATGAATTTCCATCTGAAATGATCAATCATCAACCAAGAAAATTAATTTTTGCCAATGGGGTTCCACTTTTAACTGAATAGATCAATTTTTAACCAAACGGATGAATGTTCAACAATATGCATCAATTTTTACTAAGTAGTTCAAATTTACACTAAAAAGATAAAATTATAACCAAATGGTTAAATTAAAAATTTTTTAGAAATGCATTTCGTTTGGTATGAAGGAAAAAGGCGAATTTCTACATAACAGTTAAATTTTCCACATAACAGTTAAATTTTCTACATAACAAATAATTTTTTCACAAAGCAATGGAATTTTCAACACAAAAATATAAATTTTCAACAGAAAAGTATACTGTCCACCAATTATTTGAAAAAGCGAATTTCTACTGATGAGTAGACTTTCCAACGCGAAAGTGTGAATTTTTGTCAAAAAAATTTACTTTTTGATCAAAACGTAGACTTTTCAACTAAAAAGAATTTACTTTTAACAAAAAATAGTTAAATTTTCTACCAAAGATATGAATTTTCAACCGAATAGTTGCATTTTTAACTAAAAATATAAATTTTCAGCTAAAAATGGAATATCAAATTTGAAGTTAGAAAAATTAAGTTTGAACTGAAAAGGTGAATTTTGTAACCAAAAATACGAATTTTTATCAAAAAAGTTGAATTTTCAAGCAACAAAAATTCTTCACTTAAGAGAGAGAAAAAAAGTAAACCAAATTGTTAAATTCAGATGCTAAAAGAGCGATTTCTTTTACAAAAAAAGTTGAATTTTCAACCAGCGAATATGAATTTAAAAAAAAGTACATTTTTCGCCAATTAGTCGAATTTTCTACCAGAATATTTGAATATTTAACCAAACAGATAAATTTTGAACAAAATAGTTAATTTTTTAATCAAGAGAAATCTTTGTGAAATTTTTGGGAAATCATAAAAAAATTTGTGCAATCTTTGAAATCTAACGGAAATTTTTGTGAAATCTTTCAAATCTATCCGAAATCTTTGTGAAATCTTGGAAATCTTTGGGAAATCATTGAAATATTTGTGAAATCTTTCTGAAATCTTTGCGACATATTAGAAATATTTTTGCAATATTTGATAATATTTGTGAAATCTTTAAAATCTTTGGGAAATCATTGAAATTTTTGTGAAATTATTGAAATCTTTAAGAAGTCATTGAACTCTTTGCGAATTATTATTTAAAATCTTCGATAATATTTGTGAAAACTTTATGAAAACTTTGGGAATTCATTGAAAATTTGTGCAATCTTTGAAATCTGTAAAA
>CAKNYM010051022.1:77353-108225 GCA_932195095.1 Andricus curvator
TTCATTATGCGAAAAGTGAAAATACAACCATATCCCATCTCCAGTAACCTTTCTTTTCATTATGTGGAAAGTGAAAATACAACCATATCACATTTTCAGTAGTAGAAAAATGGGTAGGCATGAGTGGAATCATAGTTCTACCCCTTTTTCAGTAGCCTAACAAAACCTTATCCCTTTTACAGTAGCTTGATATACCCTTGCACCTTTTCCAGTAACCTTTCATTTTATTATGCGAAAAGTGAAAATATAACAATATCCCATTTCCAGCAACCTATCTTTTGATTATGTAAAGAGTGAAAATACAATTATATCACATTTTTAGTAGTAGAAAAAAAGGGTAGGCGTGAGTGGAATCACAGGCCTGCCCTTTTCCAGTAGCCTGATTAATTTACAATTAATTTACAATTAATAATCTAATATAATAATAATTATCTATGGTAGATGTGCCACAGATAACTATTCCATAAAATTAAACCATTTATTTAAAGGCTACCCCCAACACCCCCCAGTACCGAGTTCTATTGAAATCCGATAGTTCCATAAATTTTCTTAAATTTATGGTAGCCATATTGGATCCGCCATTCAAAGATGTTGAATTTTGACCCTCACTCAGCAATAAAAAAGCCCAGTATCGACTTTCATTGAAATCGGTCAATTTATTGAATTTTTCAAATTTTTTCGTCGCCATATTGGATCCGCTATTTTTAATTGTAGAATTTTGGCCCTAAATTCGTATTCAGCGAACCCTAAAACTCCCCTGTACCGAATTTGATTGAAATCCGCTAATTTAATAAATTTGTTTAAATTTAGGGTTGCCATATTGGATTAGCCATATTGAATTTTTGAATTTCGACCACAAATTCGTATTTAGCGACCCCAAAAACCACTTATTACTGAATTTCGAAAAATTGAAAAACTATTTAAAATTGTCCAATTTTGGGTAACCATATTGGATTCTCGGGGGTTTTAGAGGTAGCTGAATACGAACTTGAACTCAAAATTCAAAAATTCAAAATGAGGAATCCAAAATGGTGATCAGAAATTTAAAAAAAATGATGAAATAAGTAGATTGTCACAAAACTGGAGATTTTTCGAAGTAAATGAATGAGAATTTGAGGTTAAAATACAAACAAAATTCCAAAATGGAAAATCCAATATGGCAACCATAAATTAAAAAAAGGAAGAAATTAGAAAAGTGCCACAAAACTTAGTATTGAGGAGTTTTAGAGGCAGCTGAATATGAATTTGCGGTCAACATTCAAAAACTCAGAATAGATAATCCAATATGGCGACCCTTAATTTAAAAAAATGAAATTAACGGATTTTAATGAAACTTAGTACTAGAGAGTTCCAAAGGTAGCTATATACGAATTTGGGGACAACATTTAAAAATTCAAAATGGAGAATACAATATGGCGAACCTAAATTTCAAAAAATTGATAAAATTATCTGTTTTCAAAAAATATGGTGCTGGGGGGTTTGAGAGTTAGCCAAATGTGAATTTGAGATCAAAATTCAAACATTGAAAATAAAGAATCCAATATGGTGACCCTCAATTAAAAAAAAAAATTAATTAAATTAGCGGATTTCAATCAAACTTGGCACTACAGGGTTTTAGAGGTAGCTGAATACGAATTTCGGGAAAAAATTCAAAAATTAAAAATGGAGAATCCAATATGGCGAACCTAAATTTTAAAAAATTGATAAAATTATCGGATTTCAAAAAATATGGTAGTGGTGGTTTTTAGAGGTAGCTAAATGTGAATTTGGGGTGGAAAATCAGAAATTCAAAATGAAGAATCCAATATGGTGACCAATATGGTGACAATATTCAAAAATAAAAAATTCAAAATATAGAATCCAATCGAAATTTAAATTTTTCATTTTCTTGCATAGTATTTTCGACAAATATAATCAAAATTTTGTAAGACTTTTCAGAAGTTATAATTCCTCCTTGAGACCTTTTCCCATATTTTATTTTTTTATTTTTCTATAAAATATTTCGAACTTTGTCTAAAACGTTTTTTGATGCCAAAAGGAACCTTGACCTTCATGCTTTTGTAACAAATAAAAAAAAATTATTTTGACTCCTATTTAATTTTATTCTGATTCTACGATCTCTTTAGTTTTGCAAGGTAATAAAAGAAAATTATTTTTGTAGAAATGCATCTTATTGGTTGAAAATTTGATATTTTTAGTTGAAAATGCGTTTTTTCTTATTTAGAATTAATTTTTTTAACTGGAAATGTAACTGTTCTATTTTTGGTCGAAAATTTATCTTTTTTGATAGAAATGTAATCTTCTTGGTTGAAAATTATACTATTTCGTTGAGAATTTACTTTCATTTTATTGAAAATTATTTTTCTTACTGAAAATTTAACTATTATATTTTTAGTTGAAAATTTATTTGCTTTCTGTAAAAATGTAACTATTTGTAGAAAATACATCTTTTTTGGTAAAAGGGTACTCTCATTAGTTGAAATTTCATCTTTTTGGTGAAAAATTCATTTCCTCAGTTTAAAATTTAACTGTTTTGTTGAAAATTCGTTATTTTTTTGGTTGACACTTTATTTTACTAACTGAAAATTATTGTACTTTATTTTTGGTGGAAAATTTATCTTTTTAATTTAAAATTTATGTAATCGGTTAAAAATGAAAATTTTTTTGTTGAAAAAAAATGTACATTTTTTGATAGAAATATAATCTTTTTTACTAGAAATTATCTGTTTGGCAAAAAATTTAACTATTCTATTTTTTGTTAAGAATTAATTTCTCTCATTGAAAAAAAATGAATTTTGAACTAAACAGTTGCATTAACAACCAAATAGATTAACTTTTCAGTAAAAGCGACGAGTTTTCCGAAATATAGTCACAGATTTAACCAAATAATAACATTTTCAAGACAAAAAGACGAATGATTTTGAAGACAGTTGAATTAAAAAAAAAGTTACTTTTCGACCAAGAAAGATAAATTTTCAACCAAGAAGGATTTTTTTCTACCATAAAATATCAGTTTTGAACCTAAAAGTAGTTGAATTTTCATCCAAAAATGATAACTTTAACAAATGATTAAATTTTCCAAAAATAATTAGACAAACAGACAAATTTTTTAGAAGACCGTTGAATTTTTATTTAAAAAAAAATCATTTTCTACCACAAAAGATGAATTTTCCACAAAAAAGTAAAGTTTTCAAGCTAAACAGTCGAATGTTTTAAAAAACAACGGTCTTTTAAATCTAAAAAAATGAATTTTTAACAAAAAATATGATTTTCAATCAAGAAAAATGAATTTTCAACAAGATAGTTAAATTTTCAATCAAAAAGTTAATTTTTCAACAAACAAGAATAATTTTCTACCCAAACAGGCGACTTTTTAATGAAATATATTAATTTTTTACCAAATAATTAAATTTTCAACCAAAAAGTTGAATTTTCAACAAAGAAGATTAATTTTCTAAGAAACAGTTGAATCTTCAAATTATACAATATACAGGATAAAGTTTCAACCAAAAATGGAGTAGTTAAATTTTCAGATAGAAACTCTGATAAAAAAAAAACTTTGAACAAAAAAAAACTAATTATCAACAAAATTGTTAAATTTTGAATCAAAAAGACGAATTTCCTACAGTACAGTAGAATTTTCAACATAAAAGTTAATTTAGAAGCAAATAGTTGAAATTCCAACTCTAATTATTATGGATCCTCAATACAAAAAAAATTAATGTTTTTACAAAATTGTTCAAATTTAAGTCGAGTGATCGATTTTTCGAACAAAAAAGATGAATTCTCAACTAAGCATATAGTAACAGTTGCTATTTCAACCAAACAAATGCATTTTTAACCAAAAAGGATCAATTTTCAAACAAGAATATTAAATTCCTACCAAGAAAGAAGAATTTTCAGCCAAAAAGTTAACTTTTTAACTGAAAAATATCCGTTTTTAACAAAAATTGGAAAGTTTAATTGTCAGTTTCAAACATTTATTTTCAACCGAACATCAAACGAATTTTCATCAAAATAGCTAAATTTTCAAACAAAGAGATGAATCTTCTGCTAAAAAAATGAATTTTTAACAAAGTAGTTGAATTTTTGAAAAAAAATGAATTTTTGAAATATAGTTACATTTTCAACAAAATAATTAAATTTTCAACTAAACAATAGAATTTTTAACCAAACCAGATGAATTCCGAACCAAAAATATAATAGTAGCCTTTTCAAAAAAAAGAACTTCTACCTAAAAATATAGTTGGATTTTCTGATTGGGTTAAAGTTCTTAGTGTTATCTAAGTTCGTAACGTTATTTCCATTTATGACCTCCCCCCCCTCTTATAAACCTTAGTTTTCAGCCCCCCCTCCCTCAAACTGGAAACGTAGTTTATGGAAAGTACCAACGGCCATGTCACGCTGAAAAAAACCAGTTCTCGTCAGATCACTGAAGTTAAGCAGCGTTGGGCGCGGTTAGTACTTGGATGGGTGACCATTCGAGAATACTGTGTGCTGTTGGCATATTATGGATGTAGTGAGCCCAAACTTGTAGTTATTTATAACTACAAGAAAACTATCCACCTAGAAACACTACCCGAATCGGGTAGTGTCACGCCTACCCTGAAAGGGAAATGGCTTAATGGTATACATACATACCGCCAGGTCACTTTTTCTTTTAGGACTACACCACTGCTGTTCAATTCAATTGTTAAAAAATATCATGAAATTGAACATATCCTAACAATAAATCTGGGAAACCTTCTTGTGGCTAAATTTCGTTTCCAGATGTATTGCTACTTTTAGGTCTGTCAACAACTCGGAAATTTGAAGCGTGATTCAGGAAAGGAGTGCTTGCTGAAAAGAGGAACCGTATACTGTATTCGTTTAGCTGTTGGCAGGAAGGAGCAGCAAAACAGCCCCAGGACAGAGTAAGACGGGACAGGATACAATTCTTTTCTGCGACGTTGGAGGCCGCAGGTTGGGAAATTAGCATCGATAAATTTTCTGGCGCGTCGTTCCGCGTTACCGCGGCATCGCGCCCGCGAAATGACACGATGATGTATAGGCGACTCTTTTAAGAATTATTTATTATTTGTTGCGACGAAGGATGAACGAGCTCTTCGAGGCTGAACCTTCCTTTCACAGATAAACCGCAAAATATCTTTACAAACACTCCCATCCACGCTGAAAAACCCAGTTCTCGTCAGATTACTGAAGTTAAGCAGCGTTGGACGCGGTTAGTACTTGGATGGGTGACCATTCAAGAATACTGACATGAGTGCTGTTGGCACATCGTGGGTGTGGTGAGCCCACACTTGTAGTTATTTATAACTACAAGAAAAACCTAGAAACACTACCCGAATCGGGTAGTGTCACGCCTACCCTGAAAGGGAAATGGTTTAATGGTATAAATCTATTCTAGGTTCTTCGAAAAAAATCATTATACTCAAATTTAAAATGGAAAAGTTGGAAATACTTAAAATTTTAAATTAGGCGCCGTTCAGAAAATACGTCACGTTTTTTTGAAAAATTTGTTCTCCTTCGTCACAGAGCACATGAAGCTTGAAACCCCCAGTGTGACGTCACAAATACGAACACCCCCAACCCTTTTTGAATAAAAATTTGTTTGTCAAAAAATTTTAATTTTCTACCAAAAGAGATGAATTTTCAACGAAAGAGTTGAGTTTTCAAGCAAAAGATACACATTTTTAAACAAATAGTTCAAATTTCAACCTCTAGAGACTCGAATCTTGAAGCCAAAAAGACGAATTATTAAGCAAACGGTTGAATTTTTAACCATGAATTTTTCGAACGAAAAAGATTAATTTTTAATCCAAAAAAGAGGAATTTTTTAACAAAAAATATGAATTTTCAACAAAACTCTTGAATTTCCAAATAAAAAAGTTGACTTTTTAACAAAATAGTTGAATTTGCAACAAAATAATTAAATCATCAAAATAGTTGAGTTTGGAACTTAGTTGAATTTTCGACATGCAGAGATGAATTATCAACAAAATAGTCAAATTTTGAATAAAAAAATATTGAATATGAACCAAACAGTTACATTTTCAACAAACAGTCGAATTTTCAAGTCAAAAAGATGACATGTTTAGAAGACAGTTTATTTTCAATCCGAAAGGACAAATTTGAATCAAAACAGTCCAATTTTCAAACAAATAAATAAATTGTTAACGAATTTGTACCATTTTCAACAAAATAGTTAACTGAAATTTTTAACGTCTTTTCAGGATAGATGGAGTTATGAATTAAAAATTATTTTTAATCAATTTTTTTCTGAAAAAAGATCTCCTTTCGCTTTGTTGGGGATCGAACCACAGAACTTTCGATTGCCGGTCGAGTGCTTCCCCATTAAGCTACTAGAGAGAAATTTGTAACAAAATAATGAAATTTTCTACTAGAATAATTGATGTTCAACAAAAAAATTAATTTTTAACAAAAAAGTTCAACTTTGAACTAAGTTATTGAAGTTTCAATCAAAAAAAGATGAATTTTCAAAGAAAAAAGTTTAGTTTTTTATAAAAAATAGTCGAATTTATTCTAAAAGATGAATTCTCAACAAAGATTGTAATAATTTATATTTCAAGCAAAAAAGCTTTTAATTTTGAATCGAAAATAGTTGGGTTGAACCACAAAAGACAAAAATAAAATAAAATAGTTTAATCCTACACCAAAACTGATTAATTTTTAACCAGGAAAAATTTTTCAATCAAAAAAGACAAAAAAATTTAATTAGATTTTTAAATTTCTCAAATGAAACGGCGTATTCTCTAGAAAAGAGTGTTAATTGTAAACTCGAAAATATGAATTTTCAAACTGAAAGTTAATTTTGAAAAAATAGTTGGATTTTCTAAGAAAATTATATAATTTTCAACACAAAACAGCGAATTTTGAACAAAATAGTTGAATTTTTTACCCGGAAATATAAATTTTCATCAAGAAGTCAGTTTTCAACCAAAAATATGAATTTTAAACTAAAATAATAGAGTTTTCAACCAAAAAAGATGAATTCTGAATAAAACAATTGAATTTATAAGCAAAAAAGTCGAATTTTCTACAAAACAGTTGAATTTTCAAACCAAAAATATGAATTTTCAACAAAAGTTAATTTTAAACCAAGTAGTAAAATTTTTAACTAAAAGCAATCAATTTTTAACTAAAAATAAAGTATTCGAATCTGCATTAAAAAAATTGATTTTCAACCCAAAAATATGAATTATCAAACAAAAAAGTTAATTTTTTACTAAATAGTGGAATTTTAAACTAAAAATAATCCATTTTAAATGAAAAATGGAATATTTAAATTTCTAGTAGAAAAAATTGATTTTCAAACAGAAAATAAAACGAATTTTCAGTTAAAAAGAACGAATTTTCATTAAAAAAATAAAATCTTCGATAAATAAACTGAGTGTTTAACAAATTAGTTCAACATTCAACCAACTGTTTGAATTTTCAACCAAAAAATATAAATTTTCAACCAAAAAATATAAATTTTCAACCAAAAAATATAAATTCTCAATGAAAAATTTAATATTCTAGTTTTGAAATAAAAGCAATTAATTTTCAACCAAAAATAAAATAGTTAAATTTTCAGTTGAATAAATTAATTTTGAATCCAAAAGAAACTCATTTTCAAAAAAATAGTTAAATCTTCAACCAAATAATAGAATTTTTAAACAAGAGATGAATTCTGACCCAAAAAAATAATAGGGTATTCAACCAAAAAAGATGAATTTTGAATAAAAAAATTGAATTTGTAAGCAAAAAAGTCGAATTTTCTACAAAACAGTTGAATTTTCAAACCAAAAATATGAATTTTCAACAAAAGTTAATTTTAAAACAAATAGTTAAATCTTTAACTAAAAGCAATCAATTTTTAACTAAAAATGAAGTATTTAAATCTGCATTAGAAAATTGATTTTCAGCCCAAAAATATGAATTATCAAACACAAAATTTAATTTTTCACTAAATAACGGAATTTTAAACTAAAAAAATCCATTTTCAATGAAAAATGGAATATTTAAATTTCTAGTAGAAAAAAATTATTTTCAAACTGAAAATAAAACGAATTTTCAACAAAATATTTAAATTTTAACCAATATTGGAATAGTTAAATGTTCAGTTGAAAAATGAATTTTCAGTAAAAAAAAGAACAAATTTTCATAAAGAAAATAAAATCTTCTATAAATAAAATGAATTTTAAAGTAGTTAAATATTCAAACAACTATTTGAATTTTCAACCAAAAAAGATAAATTCTCAAAAAAAAATTTAATATTCCAATTTTGAAATAAAAACAGTTAATTTTCAACCGAAAATAAAATAGTTGAATTTTCAGTTGAATAAATTAATTTTTAATCCCCAATTTTCATCCAAAAAAGATAAATTCTCAATAAAAAATGTAATATTATAATTTTGTAATAAAAACAGTTAATTTTCAACCAAAAATAAAATAGTTAAATTTTCAGTTAAATAAATTAATTTTGAATAAAAAAAAAACTCATTTTCAAAAAAATAGTTAAATCTACAACCAAATAATAGAATTTTTAAACAAAAGAGATTAATTCCGACCCAAAAAAATAATATGTTTTTCAATCAAAAATGATGAACTCTAAAGGAAAAATATTTGGATTTTTTTGTTGGTTTCTATTAATTCAGTTCACATTGAGACGTAAAAACGAGAAAAAAAAAGAATTTTTTTGAAAACGGTGGAAAAAAGTGTTCTTTAAGAAAAGAAATAATAAGGGGAATGCTTAAGGGGAATTTAGATGCTTTACTTGTTAAACAAATTCCAAATTAAAATTTTTTTTTAAGAATTTCAAAAAATGGTCATGTAATTTTTAAACAATTTCAACAAATTCTGCGCCTAAACTTCTTAAAAGTGGTTGGTACAGTCACACGGGTCATTTCGGCCTTAAGGCTATGTGATGAGTGGGTCACTTAACCAGGTGAAAATTTTTAAATTAATATAAATTTTGTTTAATTATTAATTTAATTATATTTAACCAAATAATTAAAATTTATTAATATTAATAAATTTATTTAAATAATTAATTAATATTAAAAAAATTAATTTTTTATAAAAAGTTTAACACCTTACCGGCACTTTTTTTATTTCCTAACTTATTTTCAAACGAAGCGCCACATCGAGTTGAGGGATACTAAATAAGAAACACTAAGAAAGGTGGGTTTCGCCCTGAATTTGTATAATTATGAAAAAAGTTTTTTTTTGCAAATAATTTGTTTTTGCTTTTTTCATGATTATTAAAAATTTAGGACCAGACTCACCTTTCTTAGTGCTTCTTATTCATTATCCCAATTTGTCAACTCGATGTGGCTATTCGTGTTAAAATAAGTTAGGAAATAAAAAAAGTGTCGGTAAGGTAGGAATCCGTTCACGTGACCCACTCGTCACATGGCCTTAAGGGGGTTTTAACCAGAATCTAGAATCATTAAGAGCCTCAATAAAGCTTTAACTTCTGGATTCTGGTTAAAACCCCATTAAGTAATTTGAACTATAAATTTAGGAATGTCCGAACTTACCCCACATGTCCGAAATGACCCCGTTTGATGACACTCTTAGTCAAAGATACTTTTTTTTCAAAAAAGAATTTAATTTTTTTAAATTTGTTTTATTAATAGGAATCTTGATAGGGTTTTATGTTTGAAGGAGATTTAGTTCTCGATGATGTTGTCTTAAGATGCAATGGGGCAATTGTCAGCTACTAGGGCGAGCGCTGTGTGACGACACGATGAAAATTGTCATTACGCGAGAAGACTGCACGACAATTATCGCGACGTTCACGATTGCAATTTGCAACCGTCTGGAAACGGTCTAGGATTACTCAACGGATCGTCTTGTAACTTTTAACTACCAGTCTGCGAAAGGAGTTTGGCGGGTCTCTTTTACAGCCCTGGTGGCTCTAGCTAGAAGCAGATAACACGACTACATCTCAAAATATGAACCTTTTGATAAAAAAAAAAAATAATAATAATCAGAGGATAATTTAATTTCTACATGCATAATGTTTATTATGATTAGGAATTTTCCGACGATTCAGTTCAGGGGCAGTGAGGACAGTGACTTTGTGAAGCTCTTCATCTGAGGTGATTGCTAGAGAGATTGATCAGCGACCTGGGTCGGAGCGGTGACTTTTGTATGATAAAAGATGCATATTTTCAATCCAAATGGACCAATTTTTAACAAAACAGTTGAATTTTTGACCGTGAAAGATGACTTTAACAAAAAAGTTGAATTTTCAACAAAATAATTAAACTTTAAACAAAATATTTGACTTTTTTCATCAAATAGTTGAATTCTTAATTTAGAAAGATGATTTTTTAAGAGGGAAGATTAATTTTTTACCAAGAGACGAATCTTCAATAAATGAAATGAATTTCAAACTAAATAATTGATTTTCCAACTAAAAAAGAGAATTTTTCAACCAAAAATGGAATAGTTAAATTTGCAGTTAAAAAAAAACAATTTTCGACAACAAAAAATATACGAATTTTTATCAAAATAGTGTAAAGCTTTCAAGCTAAAAAGTCGAATGATTTAGAAAACAGTTGACTTTTAAACCGGAAAAGAAGAATTTGAAAGAAGAAAGTTAATTTTCAATCAAGATAGATGCATTTTCAACAAAGTTCATAGTTAAATTTTCAACTATAAAAAAATAAACTTTTAACCCAAAATAGATTCGTTAAATTTTCAGTTTGAAAAACTACTTGAAAAAAAATTTTCAACAAAGAAGATTTATTTACTCCAACATGATTTTTCTACAAAATAGTTCAATTTTCATCTTATGAATAAATAAAATATTATAGCTAGATATATAATAGAATATTATATTATATTATTATTCTATAGGAATAGTTAGATTTTCAGATAAAAAAATGAATTTATAACAAAACAAAAAAATGAATTTCTAAAAAATAAATAAATTTTCAATCAAATAGTTTAAGTTTGAACCAAATAGTTTAATTTTCTACTACAGTCGTTGCATTTTATACCAAATATATTAATTTTCGGAAAAAAGTTAATTTTCAACCAAACAGTTCAAGTTGTTACCAAAATGTTGAACTATCAAGCCAAAAGACAAATTTTCTACAAAACAGTAGAATTTTGCACCCGAAAATATAAATTTTTAACAAAAAAGTTAATTTACGACCAAATAGTTTATATTTAAACCAAAAAAATTTCACTTTGAAATAAAAAACATTTGTATTCAACCAAAAATAACGAATATTCAACAAAATAGTTGAATTTTTGATCATAAAAGATGACTTTAACAAAATAGTTGAATTCTCAACAGAATAATTAAAGTCTTAACAAAATATATGACTTTTTTTTTTATCAAATAGTTGAAATCTTAATTTACAAAGATGATTTTTAAACTAGGATGATTAATTTTCTACCAAGAGACGATTTTTCAATAAAATACATGACTTTCAAACTAAATAATTACATTTTCAACTAAAAAAAGAGAATTTTACGACCAAAAATAAAATAGTTCAATTTTCAGTTAAAAAAAAAAATAATTTTCAACAACAAAAAATAAACGAATTTTTATCAAAATAATTTGAAGTTTCCAAGCTGAAAAGTCGAATTATTTAGAAAAAATTTGAGTTTTAAACCGGAAAAGAAGAATTTTCAACGACGAAGGTAATTTTCAATTAAGAAAGATGAATTTTCAACAAAATAGTTGAAGTTTCAACTATAAAAAATAAACTTTCAACTAAAAATGGAATCATTAATTTTTTGGTTTGAAAAACTACTTTGAAAAAAAAATTTCAACCAAGAAGATTTATTTACTTCAACATGATTTTTCTACCAAATAATTAAATTTTCAGCTTATAAAGGAAAAATTTTCAAACAAAAATGGAATAGCTAGATTTTCAGATGAAAAATCAATTTATAACAAATAAAAAAAAAAAAAAATTTCTCAAAAAATATTTAAATTTGCAAATAAGTAGTTTAAGTTTTAACCAAATAGTTTAATTTTCTACTACAGTAGTTGGATTTAATACCAAAAAGATTAATTTTTAACAAAAAAGTTTATTTTCCACCAAACAGTTCAAGTTGTTACCAAAATGTTGAACTATCAAGCCAAAAGACAAATTTTCCACAAAACAGTAGAATTTTGCACCCGAAAATATAAATTTTTAATAAGAAAGTTAATTTACGACCAAATTGCTGAATTTTTCACTAAAATGGTGAATCTTACACGAAAAAAATGCACTTTTAACAAAGTACTTCAACTCTGAACCAAGTAGTTGATTTTTTTTAACAAAAACAAATTAATTCTTGCAAAATATGTTATAGTTAATATTTAAATCAAAGAAGATTTAAATTTGAAATCAAAAATATTTGAATTCAACTAAAAATAACGAAAATTCAACAAAATAGTTGAATCCTCAACCAAAATAGATTAATTTGTAACCAAGCAGTTTCATTTCAACCTAAAAGAATACATTTTCAACCAGAAGATTAATTTTCTAACAAAAAGGTCAATTTTCAATTAAAAATATTAACTTAAAAAAAATTGGTATAGTTACATTTTCGGCGACGAAAATTAATTCTCAACTGAAAAAACAAATGAATTTTTAGAAAAATAGTTACATTTTCAACCAAAGAGATCAATTTTCGACTAAAATGATAAATCTTCAACAAAAAAATTCATCTCTTTGATTAAAAATTTTAATATTTTTCTAAAAATTTGGTTTTATTTTTTGAAAATTTGTTTTTGGTTACAAATTGATATTTGTAAATAAAAATTGATCTATTTTAGTTTTGTTGAAAACTAAACTGTTCCGGATGAGGATTCTACTATTTTGTTAAAAATTCGTCTTTTAGTTTGAAATTTACTAATTTGGTAGAAAATTGAACTATTTGGTTAAAAATTAACATTTTTCTTGAGAATTTATATTTTCAGTTGAAATTTCAAGTGCTCAGTTAAATATTACACTATTTATTCAGAATTTTAACTCTTTTTAAACTCTTTTACTTCTAGCTCTTTTATTTAAATCTTTTTAATTTCAAAATTAAACAATTTTCTTAATAATTCATATATTTCGTTTCAAAATTCGTCTTTTTCGTAGAAAATTAATCTCCACGTTGGAAAATTAATATTCTTTGTTGCAAAGTTCACTTATTGGTGGAAAATTTACCTCTTTTGTTTGTGAATTCAACTGCTTGGTTGCAGGTTAAAATACCTCGTTAAAAATTAATTTTTTTTCCGATACACCTCTTTGGGTCAAAATTGTACTACTTTGTGAAAAATATGTTTTTTTTTCTAAATTGAAATATCAACTATTACACGTTTTGTTTGGATTTCATCTTTTTTGGTGTACAAATCAGCTACTCGATTTAAAGTTGACCTACTTTCTAAGAAATTAATTTTGTTGTTGAAAATTTATATTTTTGGATTGAACATTAAACTGTTTTATAGATAATGCATCTTTTTGGCTTAGAAATTAAACAATTTTATTGAAAATTCATATATTTTGTTTCAAAAATCATTTTTTTTTGTAGAAGATTAGTTTCTTCATTGGAAAATTTATCTTCTTTGTTAAAAATTTAACTAGTGGGTAAAACGTTCATCTTTTTTAGTTGAAAATTAAACTACTCTGTGGTTGAAAATTTAACTATTTTGTTCAATTCAACTGGTTAAAAAATTTTTTTATCAACGAAGTCTACACAGAAAAAAGTGGGGTTTCTATTAAAACCAATTTTTGTTTCCGAAGGAGCTGCAAAAAAAGAAACTTCCTTGCTCAAAAAGAACCCAAAACGATTAATTTTTTTCCAAAGGAGACTCCAGTGGGATTTCCAAAGGAACCCAATTTTAATAGAGACTTTTTCTAGAGAAAACATTTTTCGCTTTGCCCACTTCGCCATTTTATCTAGTTAATTATACAACTTTTAGGTTAAAGCAAACATGTAATAAAATTCTGGGTCTATTACATATGTGATTTAACGTAAAATTTGTGTTATTAACTAGATAAAATGACGAAGTGGACAAAGCGAAAAATAGGTTCTTTGGAAAAAGTCTTTATCAAAATTGGATTCCTTTGGAAATCCCACTGGAGTCTCCTTTGGAAAAAATTACTCATTCTCATTTAATTTATTTACTCGTTTCAATTTAATGAGAATTAATGTTTTTGGTTTATAAATGCGCCTTCATGGTGTTCTAGTGTTTCCGAAGGAACCCTTTTGGGTACCCACAGGTAACGTATAGGCGAAAAAAAGTAGAATTTCGCATTAAGCATGAAGATTTGTTATGAAAAAAAAAATCAATCGTGTTTGTCAACTGGCTGGTTAAAAATTGATTTTTCTCTATTAAAAATTCAACTACTTGAGTAAAAGTTTAACCACTTTTTGAAAAAAAAATTTTGTTGTTGTTGAAGGTTCATCTCTTTGTTTGAAAATTTAACTATTTTGTTAAAAATTCATTTCCTTTGGTTTGAAATTATTATTTTTTTTTACTGGAAATGTGACTCTTCTATTTTTGCTTAAAAATTGATCACTTTTAGAGGGAAATTAATTTGGATGAACTTTTTCTCCTTTTTTGTCTAAAAAATCTTTATTTGTTGAAAATTCGTATTGTTTGTTGAAGTATTTATCTTTTTTATTGGAAATTAAACTACTTTGTTGAAAATCTGTCTTTTTAGTAGAAAATTAATATTTTTGGTTTTGAAAATTCGAGTGTTTTGTAGAAAATCAACCATTTTGCTTGAAAATTTGTCTTTTGTGGTTAAAAGTTGAACTAATTTGTTAAAAATTCATTATTCGGGTTGCAGATTTTTTATTTTAGATGAAAATTGATCTTTTGTAGTCGAAAATTCAACTATTTTTTCGAAAATTCTTTTTTGTAATAAATTAAACTTTTGGGTTAAAAATTTGTCTTTTTATTTAAGAATTCATCTTTGTAGCTTGAAAATTCAACTAATTTCTTTAAAAATCACCTTTTTGTTTAAAAGTTATTTATGTTGTTGAAAATTCGTTTTTTTTTTAATATAAACTATTATTGATATTTGTTGGTAGAAAAATCCAGTATTTGGTTAAAAATTCAATTATTTTGTTTAACGTTCGTTTCTTTGTTTTTGAAATATCAACTATTATATTTTTCGTTAAGAATTCATCTTTTTCTTGAATACTAAACTGTTTTTATTTGAAGTTTAATCTTTTTGTTTGAAAGTTAATCTTTTTGTTTAAAAATTCGACTAATTGGTTGAAAATTTATATATTTTGTAGAAAAATCCAATATTTGGTTAAAAATTCAAATAATTAGTTTCTATTAAAACCTGCAACAAAAAGAAACTCCTCTTGTTAAAAAAGAACCCAAAACGATAAATTTTCTTCCAAAGGAGACTCCAATGGGATTGCCAAAGGAACCCCATTTTAATAAAGACTTTTTCCAAAGAACCTATTTTTCGCTTTGTCCACTCCGTCATTTTATCTAGTTGATAGCACAACTTTTACGTTAAATCAAAAATTTGATAGAACCGGAATTTCATTACATGTGTGCTTTAACGTAAAAGTTGTATTACTGACTAGATAACATGATGAAGTGGACAAAGCGAAAAATGGGTTCTTTGGAAAAAGTCTTTATTTAAATTGGGTTGCTTTGGAAATCCCACTGCAGTCTCCTTTGGAAAAAATTACTTATTCTCAATTAATTTATTTATTCGTTTCAATTTAATGAAGAGAATTAATATTTTTGGTTTAGGAATGCGTCTTCATGGTGTTCTATTCAAGTGTTTCCAAAGAAACCCTTTTGGGTCTCCACAGGTAACGCATAACCCTATAACCCTATGAAACTTCTGACAAACGTCGTAAATGCCAAGTTGACGAACACGATTGATTTTGATATTTTTTGTTCATAACAAATCTTCATTCTTAATGCAAAACTCTACTTTTTTTGCCCATCCGTTACCTGTGGAAACCCAAAAAGGTTCCTTTGGAAACACTTGCATAGAGCACTAGCAAGGTGCATTCATAAACCAACAATAATTATTCTCTTCATTATATTGAAACGAGTAAATAAATTAAATGAGAATGAGCAATTTTTTCCAAAGGAGACTTCAGTGGGATTGCCAAAGAAAACCAATTTTAATAGAGACTTTTTCTAAAGAACCTATTTCTCGCTTTTCCCACTTCGTCATTCTATCTAGTTAATAATACAACTTTTACGTTAGAGCACACATGTAATAAAATTCAGGTTCTATTACATGTGTGATTTAACGTAAAAGTTGTGTTATCAGCTAGATGAAATGATGAAGTGGACAAAGCGAGAACTAGTTTCTTTGGAAAAAGTCTTTATTTAAATTGGGTTCCTTTGGAAATCCCACTAGAGTATCCGTTGGAAAAAGTTACTCATTCTCATTTAATTTATTTACTTGATTCAATTTAATGAAGAGAATAATTATTGCTGCGTTATGAATGAGCCTTCGTGGTGTTCTATTTAATTGTTTCCAAAGGAACCCTTTTGGGTCTCCACTGGTAACGTATAGGCCAGAAAAAGTAGAGTCTGGCATTAGGCATGAAGATTTTTTATGATCAAAAAATAGACAAATCAATGGTGTTCGTCCACTGGCTCACCCTTAATCTCTTCTCGCATTCAAGATGTCCGCCAGAAGTTTCATAGGGTTATACGTTACCTGTGGAGACCCAAAAGGATTCCTTTGGAAACAATTGAATAGAACAGCATGAAGGCGCATTCATAAACCAACAATATTAATTCTCTTCATTAAATTGAAACGAGTATATAAATTAAATGAGAATGAGTAATTTTTCCGAAGGGGACTCTAGTGGGATTTCCAAAGGAACCAAATTTTAATAGACTTTTTCCTGAAAACCTATTTCTCGCTTTGTCCACTTCGTGATTTTATCTAGTTAATAACACAAGTTTTACGTTAAGTCACAAATGTAATACAACCAGAATTTTATTACATGTGTGCTTTAACGTAAAAGTTGTATTATTAACTAGATAAAATGACGAAGTGGACAAAGCGAAAAATAGGTTCTTTGGAAAAAGTCTTCATCAAAATTGGATCCCTTCGGAAATCCCACTAGGGTCTCCTTTGGAAAAAATTACTCATTCTCATATAATTTATTTACTCGTGTCAATTTAATGAAGAGAATTAATATTTTTGGTTTATGAATGCACCTTCATCGTGTTCTATTCAAGTTTTTCCAAAGGAACCCTTTTGAATCTCCACAGGTAACGTATAACCCTATGAAACTTCTGGCAAACGTCGTAAATGTGAAGTTGACGAAAACGATTGATTTTTATATTTTTTATTCATAACAAATCTTCATGCTTAATGCAAAACTCTATTTTTTGTGCCTATCCGTTACCTGTGGAGACTCAAAAGGGTTCCTTTGGAAACACGTGAATAGAACACCATGAAGGTGCATTCATAAAACAACAATATTAATTCTCTTCATTGAATTGAAACGAGTAAATAAATTAAATGAGAATGATTACTTTTTTCCAAAGGAGACTCCAGTGAGATTTCCAAAGGAACCCAATTTTAATAGAGACATTTTCACTTCGTCATTTTATCTAGTTAATAACACAACTTTTACGTTAAATCACAAATGTAATAGAAACAGAGTTTTATTACATGTGTGCTTTAACGTAAAATTTGCATTATTAACTAGATAAAATGACGAAGTGAACAAAGCGAAAAATGGGTTCTTTGGAAAAAGTCTTTATTAAAATTGGGTTCCTTTGGAAATCCCACTAGAGTCTAAATTGGAAAAAATTACTCATTCTCATTTAATTTATTTACTCGTTTCAATTTAATGAAGAGAACTAATATTCTTGGTTTATGAATGCGCCTTCATGGTATTCTATATCGAGTGTTTCCAAAGGAACCCTTTTGGGCCTCCACAGGTAACATACAAGCAAAAAAAGTAGAGTTTGGCATTAAGCATAAAGATTTGTTATGAACAAAAAATATATAAATCAATCGTGTTCGTCAACTGGCCCACCCTTAATCTCTTCCCGCATTTACGACGTTCGCCAGAAGTTCCATAGGGTTATACGTTACCTGTTGCGGTAGAAAAGGGTTCCTTTGGAAACACTTGAATAGAACACTAGAAAGGCGCATTCATAAACCAACAATACTAATTCTCTTCATTAAATTGAAACGAGTAGATAAATCAAATGAGAATGAGTAATTTTTTCCAAAGGAGACTCCAGTGAGATTTCCTAAGGAACCCAATTCTAATAGATACTTTTTCCGAAGAACCTATTTTTCGCTTACTTCACTCATTCATTTTATCTAGTTAATAACACAACTTTTACGTTAAGTCACAAATTTAATACAACCAGAATTTTATTACATGTGTGCCTTAACGTAAAAGTTGAATTATTAACTAGATAAAATGACGAAGTGGACAAAGCGAAAAATAGATTCTTTGAAAAAAGTCTTGATCAAAATTGGATTCCTTTGGAAACCCCACTAGAGACTCCTTTGGAAAAAATACTCATTCTCATTTGATTCAGTTACTCGTTTCAATTTAATGAAGAGAATTAATATTGTTGGTTTATGAATGCGCTTCATTGTGTTCTATTCAAGTGTTTCCAAAGGAACCCTTTCGGGTCTCCACAGGTAACGTATCTGCAAAAAAAGTAGAGTTTGAAGATTTATTAAAAACAAAAAATATAAAAATCAATCGTGTACGTCAAGTGGCCCACCCTTAATCTCTTCTCGCATTTACGACGTTCGCCAGAAGTTTCATAGGGTTATACAAGCATCGTGGGCGTTAGTCCATCCGCGCAATAAACTACAATCACAAATTACAGAGTCAAATAGTTTCGGCGTTTCGCGCCGGAATGTCGCAATTTCAACTCACAGAAGGGGTGTGTGGATACGCTCGAGGAAGATCAGGGTGTGGAGGTGGTGTTAAGGTAGAGGCATCTTCCACCCCGGAGAAGAAGAAAGAGGGATGAAAGGGTTGAGGGGACGCGTAAAGAGAGGAGGGAGGCTACGGAGTCTAATGAACTTACAATAATTGCCAGCCATTGATCTATGGGCCAGAGAGTTGTATTCGCTACTCTACCATTATACCCAACCCTTCCTCTTCTCTCCCACCAGCTCCCGCAAGTCTAATGTTCCCAGCCCTGGAGGGGGTTGGATACATTGCACCGGCATTAAAGTAATTCTGGGTGGCTAACGCAAACCGGGAAAGTTTGGTCCGTGATTGTTTATAGGCATCCCTTATCGGTATTGTATATTACAGAAAGAAATTACTTGGAAAAAGAGGTTGAAGAATGAGGAAAAGGGAACAAAAGAGTAGAGAAAAATGGGAATGTTTTTAGGAATAAAGGAAGTTTTCGTAGATGATGGTGTAAAAAAAGGTTAATTCGGGAATACAAATTTGTGTATGGTGGAAGTGTTATTAAAAGAGGTGTTATTCTTGTCTCTAATGAGCCGAAAAGTGAGGTTGTTTTGAATTTTATTTTTTAGCTATGAATATTTTTCCTGCCTATTTAGCAAAAATTTTTCATGAAAAAATAAAATTCTTTTCAATCTTAATTTAAAATTTTTTAATAGAGACACTAAACATGATTCTTTCCAATCTGCAGGGTTTGCTTATGAATAATTTTCAGATTTCTTTAAATTTAGTTTACATAGTTTTACCTCAATTTTAGCAAGAAATATTTTCTTTCATTTGAAAAATTTTGTGTAAAACGTATGCATTGAATTTTAACAAGAATTTTTTAAAAATGTATTTAATATTTTGAATTGTTTTCTCTTCCTAATTGGAAAATTTAATAATCTAGATGAATTGGTCTTAGAATCACCCACAAATTTTCGATCAGGCCACCATCATCTATTTTCCTAAATATTGAAAACAAAAATTTACCTTTTTCAGGTTTTTTACGTTTTTTTATAATAATTGCACATGATATATATGTTGTGATATGTTTTTTGTTATCCTTGTACTTATTCAAAGAATAAAGTCGCTAATGGGATGTACATATATATTAAAAAAAAAAAGACTTTGTTTTTATATGTTTTCAGATTTTTATAGTTAAAAGTTTGTGTTTGAAAGCTCTATTCTATTTTTATAAGTAATTCATGTTATTTGACTTCATCTAGAAACTGAATTACAATATCTGAGATCTCCTTTTTTCGAATATGATTGTTCATTATTTTTTAAGAATTATTTTGGTTTTTTAAAAAAAATTTGGAATAAAAATTTTTTAAATTCAAATGTTCTCAAAATATTCAAATTTTCTATATTAAACATGTTTTCACGAAATAAACTTTTAGATATTTTCTTTCTTCTTACATATCTGAATATTATGTTGATTTAAAAATAATCACTTTTCTTCAAATTTTCGAATTGTTCATAACATTCCTTTTTCAATATAAATCTTGACTCACTCAGTAATAAACCTAATGTATTATTTTTATGAACATGGAATTTAAGATTGGGGGGGGGGGAGGTTATGGAATTTTTATACAATTTTTTGTGAATAATTTGTTTGTATCTTTTTATAATTTTAGAGAAATACAAAATATAATATTTCGTATGAAATTCTTTAAAATTCTGAAAATCTGACAATTTCTTAGAGTTTCCTTCGAAACTCAGCGTTAGTATTTGGCGTTACTTTATACACGACACATCGGTAATATTCAGTTCCAATTTAATCTTCAGATTTTTGTTGAATAAAAGTGAAATTTAACATTTTCAAAGTGGACAAAGTGGAAAAGGACAAAAACAAATACGTGTTACTTTGGATTCACGTAAAAAGAAATAAATACAGGGAGTTAAACTTTTTTTTTAAATAAGAGAGAATTATAATATGATTTTTTTTAAAAAAGTTTTGTGAAATTGATTGTTTTTTTTGTTAGGAAAATGGATTTTAAAGAAATTGACAGGAATTGGGGTTATGGGATTGATGTGATAGGTGGACCTGTGAAAAATATCAAACAATTTTACTCAATGTTTAATAAATTAAGGTCAATAATTTTACAACAAGTACTTTTGTATCAAATGTAAAATTTATGGAGTTTTTCCTAAGAAGATTTTTGACATCAAAAAAAATGTTAGCTTTGATTTCAAAAACAAAAGAAATAAAGAAAAGTTTGATATAAATACTGAAAATTTTTTAAAAATCTCTCTTAAATTTGACTATCAAGGAATGCAATTCACAGATACATTCTTTGAATGATGAGATAAAACAAATTGTTGAGAAATAGTCTTCTCAAAACATAAGGTTACACATGGTCATGATTTTATTTTGAATGATATTAAATTTCTTCATATTGAAAGAAATCAGAAGAAGAGATAATTCATAGAGATGTTATTTATAAAGAGAGAAGGTAACAAGGCTATCAACTTAAAAAATGCACTCTCAAGATATAACAAAGTATGGGATAGAGTAATTAATTTGTTAAAGTAATTTCTTTGACTTGATAATAGAATAATTTTCTTTTCTATTAAGCAATCAATTTCTCAATGAATAATTTTGATTATATTAAACTTATCAATTTTTAATGAATATTTTCTTCACAGGTTATATTAATTTTTTCATACCTTAAGTTATTTCCTACAAATAATCCCTGATGAGGAGGTTTAAATTGACCTTTTGACTTTTTCCCTTTTTCTCCCTCTTTTTTCATTATGTTATTCTTGTCTCTAATGAGCCGAAAAGCGAGGTTGTTTTGAATTTTATTTTTTAATTATGAATATTTTTCCTGCTCATTTAGCAAAAAATATTCATGAGAAAATTAAATTCTTTTCAATCTTAACTAAAAATATTTTTTAACTATCACGTTTTTGAACTCGAAAGAATTTCTAACTTGACTTATTGGATATTTATTGAATGATGAGATCAAGGATTTGAGTACTCATTTAGAATTTCTCACCAAGAATTTCAATAATGTTAAGATTAACTTAAGAAACTCTTTACCGTCTAATATCTATTGTAGAATTTTAGAAAATCAGCTAAATAATAATGAGAAGTTTTTTTAAAACACACAAAGAATAAATAACAAATTTCAAAATTCACTTTCCAATAGTAGCTTTCATGAACAATTAAACATTAATAAACACAAGGATATAATCAATGCAGGTCATAATGGTCCTTGGATAGTTAATTTAAGTGATAAACAAATTCCAGATGAAGTTAATGACGTTCTAAGATTGGGAAATAAATTTATTTCATCCGTTTTAACTAATAAACGCAATATAGTTTTTAATATGGTTAAAGATGTTGAGTCTGATATTAGAGTTCTTAATTCGGCACAACATTTTTTACAGAATAACAAAATTTCACAGTCTGATAGGCTTTTTGCACAAAGTATAAAAAAAACACAATGTTTTATTAAATGGAAGAAATAACTTTTAATTACACATGCAGACAAAGGTAACATGACTGTTGTTCTTAATAAAGAAACGTATAGTAAGAAAATGCATAATTTATCAAATGATGTCACAACATATGAAAAATTTGATGAAAATCCTGAAGAACTAAAAAAAGAAACTTTTAAATACTTGCACTCATGGCGAATCAGTGGTTATTTGAGTGAAAATATATTACGTCGTGATATATTAATTTATGACACTAACATCCCCAGAATATATATATATATATATATTTAATATATATAATATAATATATATTGAGGTTTACCTAAAATTCACAAACCAAATTGTCCATTACGACCTGTTGTTTCTTTAATTAATCATCCCACTTACAAAATGGCTAAGTTATTTATTAATATTCTTAAAGAAGCTTTATTGGTACCGGAAAGTCAATTTAAAAATTCTTTTGAGTTCAAAAACGTAATAGTTGAAAAACAGTTCCTCCTGATCATATTATGATTTCATTGGATGTATCATCTTTATTCACTCATATTCCTATTGATTTAGTGATGAACAGTATTTTAAGTAGATGGATTTACATTCAAAATTTTACAGGTTTACCTTTGACTGAATTTGAATTAGGAATACAATTTTTAATGAATCAAACAGTTTTTCAATTTAATAATAATTTTTTACCGACAAGTATATGGGACTCCTATGGGTTCTTTCATATCACCTGTTTTAGCTGACCTTGTTATGCAAGATTTAGAGTCAATAGTTATTAAAAATTTAGATTTCACCATTCACACATATTTCCGATATGTTGATGACACTTTTATTACTTTACCGAAGGATAAACTAGATTATGTTTTACACAACCCTTATCATGAAGCAGAATGTTCGTTCTGTCTTCTATTTTAAATAAAAAATTTTTAAAGAATTTTTAATGTGTTGAAATATTAAAAGTTCAGAACTCACTTGAGATGAGAATTTGTGTAAGAGCATGAATCTTCAAAATTTTGGTTTTTTCCAATTTTTGAAAAAAGGAAGGACTTATATTTGACTTGGATTCCTGTTTCCTGATGAGGAGAGCATTTGACTCTCGAAACGTCGATGATTGATTAAAGGATCTTCTTATCATCATCAAGGTCTTTTTATCTAGTCTGAAGTATGTCATTTTATACCTTTTACGTTATTTATAAGTAATTATTTACTCAGACGCATAACATCGCACTTTAAATTTTACCATCTATTATTAAGAATGTACTTTAATTTCTTATAAATTAATCAAATGTCCCATGATTGTTTAGAGGAATCCCTAATCCGTATTGTATAGTTGGAAAAAAATTACTTGGAAAAAGAGGTTAAAGAATAAGGAAAAAAAAACAAAAGAGTGGAGAAAAATGGGAATGTTCTTAGGTATGAAGAAAGTTTTAGTAGATGATGGTGTAAAAAAATGGTGTATAAATAAAATTATTTGAGGAATAAAATTATTTGAGGAATAAAAATTTGTGTATGGGGTGGCAGGGGTTAACAGATTTGGAAGATTAAAGATCAGTTATATTTCAATTGACTTTAATTTCTACTAAATTAAAAAAATATTCCGTGATCGTTTATAGGCATCCCTTATCGGTATTGTATATTACAGAAAGAAATTACTTGGAAAAAGAGGTTGAAGAATAAGGAAAAAAGGAACAAAGGAGTAGAGAAAAATGTGAATGTTTTTAGGAATAAAGGAAGTTTTCGTAAATGATGGTGTAAAAATGGTTAATTAGGGAATACAAATTTGTGTATGGTAGAAGTGTTATTAAAAGATGCCGTTCGAAAAACCAATTTAAAATGCCAGGAGTGGAAGGGGTTAACAGATTTGACAATAAATTAGGTTTTAACCTAATTTAATTTCTCATAAATTATTCAAATATTCCATTATTGTTTATAGGAATCCCTAATTTTTATTGTATATTACAGAAAGAAATTACTTGGATAAAGAGTTTGAAGAATAAGGAAAAAAGGAACAAAAGAGTGGAGAAAAATGAGAATGTTTTTAGGTATAGAGCAAATTTTAGTGGATGATGGTGTAAAAAAATGGTTCACAAATCAAATTAATTAGGGAATACAAATTTGTGTATGGTGGAAGTGATACCAAAAAGAGTCGTTCAAAAACCACTTCATACTGCTAGGGCTGGAGAGGGTTAACAGATTTGAAACATCAAAGATCAGTTATTATTTCAATTGACTTTAATTTCTAATAAATTAACAAAATATTCCGTGATTCTTTATAGGAATCCCTTGTCGGTATTGTATATTGCATAAATAAATTACTTGGAAAAATAGGTTGCAGAATGAGGAAAAGGGGGCAGGAGAGTAGAGAAAAATGGGGATGTTTTCAGGAATAAAAAAAGTTTTCGTAGATATGATGGTGTAAAAAAATGGTGTACAAATAAAATTAATTAGGGAATAAAAATTTGTGTATGGTAAAACTGTTTCCAAAAGAGGCTGTTCGAAAAGCCAATTTAGAATGAGAGGGAAGAAGTGGATTAACAGATTTGAATGATTGAAAATAAATTACAGTCTAATCTACTTTCATTTTTAATGCATTAAAAAAATATTCCGTAATTGTTTATAGGCAACTCTTATCGGCATCGTATATTACAAAAAAAAATTAATTTAAAAAAGGTTGAAGAATGAGGAAAATGTAATAAAAGAGTAGAGAACATGGGAATGTTCTTAGGAATAAAGGAAGTTTTTGTAGATGATGGTGTAAAAAAAAATTAATAAGGGAATACACATTGATGTATGGTAGAAATGTTAACTGGAAAAAGATGTTAAGGAATAAGGAAAAGGGAACAAAAGAGTAGAGAAAAATGGAAATGTTTTAAGGAGTACAGGTATGTTTCATAGATGATGGTGTATAAAAATATTGTACAAAAAATATTAATTAGGGAATAAACCTTTGTGCATGGTGTGTTACCGAAAGGAGGCATTCAAAAACCACTTTAAAATGCCTGGATTGGAGGGGGTTAACAGATTCAAAAGGTCGAAAATCAGTTACGTTTCAATTGACTTTAATTTCGTATAAATAAACAAAATATTCCATAATTGTTTATAGGCATCCCTTATCGGTATTGTATATTCAAAAAAAAATAAATAACTGGAAAAATAGGTTAAGGAATGAATAGAAAAGGACGGCTCTCTCCAGGCCAGGAAAAACCTGGGAATCAGAGAAATTTCAGGGATTTAGAAAAAAATCTTTCAAAAGTTAATAAATGTTAGAAGACTGATATTATGGTTTCTGAATATTAATGGTGAGGAAAAGCTAAAAATTGGTCTGGGAAAAATTAGGGAATTTTACAAATGAAGTTTTTTGCGGCCACTCTTGTATAATCTTCTTGTTAGTAATTTATTTGCTTAAAATTTCTATTTTTTTCAATTGCTTCCACCCAAATATTACATTTTTAGGTAAAAATTTTATTATTTGGTTGAAAATTCAACAATTTTGTTAAAAAGTCATCTTTTTTCGGGTTGAAGATTCGAATACTTTGATAGAAAATTAACCCTTTTGTTGAAAATTTATATTTGGGTGTTGACAATTCAAATGAAATCTTTCTTGGTTGAAAATTCAACTATTTTTTTGAAAAATTGTCTTTAATTTAAAAATTCATCTCTTTTGGTGTAAATTTCATCTTTTTTGTTTGAAAATCCAACTGTTTGGTTGAAAATTAATCTTCTTCGGTTGAAAATTCTGTTTTTTTGGTTGAAAATTAAGTTTTTCAACTGAAGATGTATCTTTTCCATTTTTAGTTGGAAATTAATTTTTTTCTATTAAAAATTCAATCACTTGGGTAAAAGTTAAACCGCTTTGTTGAAAAATTATTCTTTTGGTAGAAGGTTTATTTCTTTAGTTGAAAATTTAACTATTTTGTCGAATATTCTTTTTTTTTTTTAAATTAATTTTTTCACTGAAAATGTATCTTTTTCATTTTTTGTTAAAAATTGATTTTTCTCTATTAAAAATTCAACTACTTAAGTGAAAGTTTAACCACTTTTTCAAAAAAAAAATGTTGTTGTTGAAGGTTCATCTCTTTGTTTGACAATTTAAATATTTTGTTAAAAATTCCTTTTCAATGGTTTAAAATTATTTTTTTTTTTACTGAAAATGTAACTCTTCTATTTTTGGTCAAAAATTGATCTCTTTTAGATGAAAATTAATTTGGATGAACTTTTTCTTCTTTCTTGACTGAAAAATCTTTGTTTGTTGAAAATTCGTATTATTTGTTGGATTATTCATCTCTTTGATTTGAAATTAAACTATTTTGTTGAAAATCTGTCTTTTTAGTAGAAAATTAATATTTTTGGTTTTGAAAATTCAAGTCTTTTGTAGAAAATCAAACTTCTTGGTTGATAATTGGTCTATTTTGGTTCAAAGTTGAACTGCTTTGTTAAAAATGCATTATTTTGGTTGCAGATTTTTTATTTTAGATGAAAATTGATTTTTTTCCATGAAACTTTGACCATTTTGTTTAAAATTAGTTTTTTCTTTAATTAACTTTATTCTGAAAATTTATCTTTTCTAGTCGAAAATTCCCCTATTTGTTTGAAAATTCTTTTTTTGGAATAAATTAAACTTTTTGGTGTTAAATTCGTCTTTTTGGTTAAGAATTCATTTTTGTAGCTTGAAAATTCAACCAATTTCTTCGAAATTTAACTTTTTTGTTGAAAATTTATTTATTTTGTTGAAAATTCGTTTTTTTTTTAAATATCAACTGTTATATTTTTCGTTGAGAATTCATCTTCTTGCTGAAAATTAAACTGTTTTTCTTTAAAGTTTGATTGTTTTTGTTTGAAAATTCGACCATTTGGTTGAAAATTCATATTTGTTGGTAGAAAAATCCAGTATTTGGTTAAAAATTCCAATTATTTGTTGAAAATTCATTTATTTTGTTGAACGTTCGTTTTTTTGTTTTTGAAATATCAAAATATTTTTCGTTGAGAATTTATCTTTTTTTTTTAATATGAAACTGTTTTTATTTGAAGTTTAATCTTTTTGTTTAAAAATTCGACTATTTGGTTCAAATTTAATATTTTTTGTAGAAAAATCCAATATTTGGTTGAAAATTCAAATAATTTGTTAAAAATTTAATTATAAAAAAAAATCAGGTCTTTTGTCAAAAAGTGAACTTTCTCTAGAAAATTCAACTGTTTTGTCAAAAAGTGAACTTTCTTTAGAAAATTCAACTGTTTTGTTGAACAATTGTTTTTTTTGTTGAAATATCAATTATCATATTTTTTTGTAGCGAATTCATCTTTATGCTAAAAACTAAACGCTTCTTCTTGGAATTTTCATCTTTTTTGTTCAAAAATTCGACTATTTGGTTGAAAATTCATATTTGTTGGTAGAAAAATCCAGCATTTGGTTGAAAATTCAAATAATCTGTTGAAAATTCAATTATTTTGTTAAACGTTCGTTTTTTTTTGGAATATCAACTACTATATTTTTCGTTGAGAATTCATGTTTTTATTAAATACTAAACTGTTTTTATTTGAAGTTTAATCTTTTTGTTTAAAAATTCGACTGTTTGGTTGAAAGTGTATATTTTTTGTAGAAAATCCAACATTTGGTTAAAAATTCTAATAATTTGTTCAAAATTTAATTATTTCCATTTCAATTCAAGTCTTTTGTCAAAAAGTGAATTTTCTTTAGAAATTCAACTATTTTGTTGAATTTTTTTTTGCATTGGTGTTAAGGTTTTGGCCAGATGCATAGTTCAAGTATTTGTATGAGTTTTAAATTTAGTAAAGTTGTTTAAATTGGTCAAATCAATTTTAATTGCATTTCAAATGTTATTAGAAACATTTGAGATGGACTGTATAGGAACTTCTTTAGGTTCTACCCATGGTCTCGGGTTTGTAATTTTTAAAATAATATTTAATATATTTAATATTAATAAAGAAAAAAAAATTTAAATAATAAATCGAAAATTTGTCCTTTCAGATTGAAAATTCATCTTCCATGCTAGAAAGTTTATCTTTCTTGTCTGAAATAAATAAATTTGAAATATTCAAACTAAAATTTGAAATTGTTTTATTCCATTTATAAAAGAACCTATGTTAAATAATGTGCAAGATTATAATTCTCTTATTTGAACAATAATGATCAGGGAAAATGAAAAGTTCGACAGGAAAAAATCAAGATTGGTGTTACCAACAGTAAGTTAACATTATTGTTTCAAAAAATGAAAAGAGGAAAGAAAATATTTTTGAAATTCGCCTTTTTTAGGAAGATTTCGGCAATATAGGATCACTTCCGTTGCACAATAGTACAAGAGATTTGAGTCTACGTGTGGAAATGCGGCTTGACATCAATCGCCACAACCAACCGTTTGCACATTTTATTATTGTTCCTTGCCTTACCATTTTGTGGCATTACTGTCATTAACACCGCAGTTTTGCCACCGCTCAGAAAATCCCCTTCGCGCTCGTAATTAAATACGAGATTGGGCTACGTTTACCCACAATTGCCCTGAATTTAGCAATCTTTAATTTTCCTTCACCACCAGACTGGTGCATTTATTCCATTTCGTTGCCGTCGCCTTATTTCGACACCCAAACACCCGCCCTCGCTCAGCGGCTTCAGCCTAGATTCCGCCCCCGCAGAAAACAGACATGCGATTATTTGCATCGCCGCAAGTCCCGGCGGCGTGATTGCATTTTAATTTTTCGCGGCGATAATGCGCGCGATGCGCGGAACGTGGCAATTTGTGACTTGCAATATCGCGATCGCATCATACACCTATTTCGACCGCGTAATAAGGAATTAGCAACGTGACATTCCGGCCGAGAGTTGCAAGGAGTGCAATGCAAGAGGATATGCAGATGCTGTTTTTGTACATTCACCTGCACTTTCGTTTGAGCATGAATATCACACTGCAAGCGTCGTTGTGCCGCTTGTTCAAATGTTCACTGACGCAGGTGCCAAGTACTTCCGGTATACGGTTACGATATAATGGTCGTATAAAATATGTATACATATGTAATCACTGACAGCTATCGGAAACTCATTTTTTTCGGGATGAATAATTTATTTTTATTTAACGGGAATTATTTTAAAAAATTTGGAAGTTCGTTAATTAAGCGAATGTGTTTAATATTGATTAGCGTGGGTCGAAAAAAAAAGTTTTGCACGGAAAAAATTTATCTGTGAAAACGTCACGAACTTGTAGCTAGGTCTCGGATACGAGATAAAAACATGAAACATTACATCCCTATTTCTATGAGAAATGTATGGATAAATTTCAACGCTTTTTACGAACAGTTCGAATTTCCTACGAACAGTTCCTGAAAATCTCAGACTGAAATATAAAGAGGAAAAATTTTATTTGTGCGATTTAATTTATATTAATTTATAACTTCGCACCTCAGAAGATTCGAACCCTCAAAGACTGCTGACCGAGGCCAAACAAAATAGGTATTTTGAAACTTCTAGTCACTCATCTGACGAGCTCGAAGCACACATACGAGCGCACAAACGCACCGCGCGTTTGGGCGAGCGTGTGTGCGGGCCACGTACAGGCGAACCTACTTTCCAGTTCCCAGATTTGTCGCGCAAGCTCGTGAGTGCTCTGAGAATCTTTTCCCAATTACTCGTAATATTTTTGTAATCATTCGCGTAAAAAAAGTGATGAACCGTTTTAGAATTTTCGCATCGAGTTCGTAAATTCTTTCTTGAAGTTCGCAGATTATTTACGAAAATACATCAATATCCATTTAATTCTTCTCATATATTCATATTCTTGGAAATTACTGAAAATTGAAATTCGAGATATTAATTTTCACATTAATTTTTTGAATAGAACTCTTGATAGAATAAGAAAAAACATTTTAGAATCTGAACTTAATGATAATATTTTTAAAAAAGTTCTTTGACTTATCGTTAATTAAATTTAATTCTATTTACAAGAAATGTAATGCAAAACATCAAATTAAATTTGAATCCTTAATTTCTAATCAATATAACCGGTCGATGATAAATAAAGATCATTGGTTCAAAAATTTAACTTTTAAAATACTAAAAAGATAAATTGTGCACAAAAAATTCATAGCTAAATTTTTAGTAAAAAAATCATTTGCACCCAAAAAGAAAAACGAATTTTCAACAAGATAATTAAATTCTGAACTATAGAAATTAATTTTTAACTAAAATTATGAATCTTTAACTATTAAAATGAGTTTTTCAACAAAGTAGTTAAATTTTCGACCAAATAGTTAAGTTTTCTATCAACTTGTGGACCTTGCTACCAAATTATTATGTTATTATTAATTATTATTATTATTATTATTATTATTATTTTTATTATTTGAGAAGTTGTAGGCTCCGGAAGCTACGATCATGGTTCTTAAAAGCAACCAATCCCGACGCAACTGGAACGTGTACGTCATCCGCTTCTGCTCCTTCTGTCCTAGAAGGTAAGCAAGAGCGGGAAATTTACGCGAGATAACATCGGGCAACACTGTTCCTTGGAGTCAGGTCTCTAGCCGCGGAT
>CAKNYM010051022.1:123225-166529 GCA_932195095.1 Andricus curvator
GTATGTATGTGTGTGTGTGTGTGTTTGTGTGTGTAATTTAATATACATAATGTAAATATATTCCGAAATATTGTCTCATATTCCTACATATTCCCATATTCTTCATATTCTTTGTATTCCCAAATATTCCTCAGGGAATATATTCCTGGTACACAAAAAATTAGAGTGGTGGACCCCTCGATAAACGCTTATTAATTAATGTTTAGTAGATCATGGTTTTCAAAAAATGATATGTAACATATGTAATCACTGACAGTTATCGAAACCTCATTTTTTTATGTTTAATGTTGAGCGGACATAATTTCTGAAATGTCCGAAATGTAGAGAAAAGTTTGTCGGGTATCTAGAACGTAACATATGTAATCACTGACAGCTATCGAGAACTTATTTTTTTGGATGAATAATTCATTTTTCTCCAACGGGATTAATTTTTGAAATTTGGTAGCTCGTCAATTGAACGAATGTATTTAGTATTGATTATGGTGATTTAAAAACAATATTTGGAAACCGGAAATCAGTACTATATGAAAAAGTAGCATATGAGGACCCTGAATAATTTTGATTCAATCGATAAACGCATATTAACACAGAAAAAACTAAGAATAAAATTTGTTGCAGGAAATTTTTTAGAGCGATGAAGTTTTGTTCAGCAAACTTCACGTCTTTCAAAATACATGTGTTCGTCATGGAAAAACAAAAGAAAGTTTAACCGATATTTGTGTAAAGTTTATCCTCTGAAGTTAATTTTTGTTTTTTTTTTCTGTGAATTAATGTTTAGTAAATCCGTATTTTCAGGAAATAATTTTAGAATCTGCAGAAATATAGAGAGAAGCTTGTAAGGTATCTAGAATGTAAAATAGATAATCACTGACAGCTATCGAAAACTGATTTTTTTGCGATAAATAAATTATTTTCCTTTAACGGGATTAGGTTTTATAATTTGGCGGTTCGTTAATTAAACGAATGTATTCAATATTGATGAGGTCGGGTCGAAAAAACAAAGTTTTGGAAACCGGAAATGGAACTATGTGGAAAAGCAGCGCATGAAGACACTGAGAAAAGTATAATCGATTTGGATTCAATAAATAAAAGCCTAATAATTAATGTTAAGTAGAGCCCCGTTTGAAAAAAAAATTTTAGAACCTGCAGATATGTAGAGTTTTTTGTCGGGTATCTAGAACGTAACATATGCAATCACTGACAGCTATTAAAAACTCATTTTTTTATGCATAATTCAATTTTCTTCAACAAGAATAATTTTTTAAATTGTAAGTTCGTTAATTAAGCGTATGTATTCAATAATAATTGATTCAATTTTCTTTAACGGGAATAATTGTTAAAATTTGGAAGTTCGTTAATTAAATGAATGTATTTAATATTGATTAGGGTCGGTCGAAAAACCAAAATTTTGTAAATCGAAAATTAAACTATGTGGAAAAGCAGCGTGTGCAATTAATGTTTAGTAGACACCTGTTAAGAAAAAATAATTTTAGAACCTACAGAAGTGTAGAGAAGTTTGTCGAGTATCTAGAACGTAAAATATTTTATCACTGACAGCAAATGCAGAGAGAATTTTTGCACGTATCTAGAATGCGAATTAAAATAGATGAGAATGTAAAAAAAAGTTATTTAGTTTTTTAATTATTCTTTTTCAAATAACTTTAAATATTATTTTTAACTTATCAACCTTATACTGTAATATTTATATCACTTAACACCCTCAAATACTAAAAATAATGTTTAAAGTCAGTCGAAAAAGAATAATTAAAAAAATCAAAAACTCAGTTTTTTAAAAATTCAATAGATTTACACTTATTATTTCCTATGTAGACTAATCGAACTTTTTTCTAGCGTATTTAGTATTAGTAGTATTAGTAGAAACGTTCTAGATACTTGAAAAATTCTCTATACATTTCTAGAGGTTTTAAAATTATTTTTTGAAAATAGGGGTCTACTAAACATTAATAATCTCTGATGAGGCTGCAAATAAAAATCTGTACATATTTGGAAAGTCGTTTAAAGTCCTTGTAATACGCCACTTTTCCCTATAGTTATATTTTCTTTGAATAATGCTATAAAGTTGCAGTTTTTATTCTGACATTTTTAACTTTTTACCCACTTTTTTACTGAAAGTGAGGTAATAATAATTGAAATTTCACAAACATAATTGTTCAAACAAATTATTATTGCTTATAACTATCTTCTCCTATACTAGTAATGCCAGATACTTACGGCGTTTTTCTGAAATTTTTCACTTCATGTACGCTATTTACTTAGCGAAGTAATAATGAATGCAATTTACTGAACATAATTGCTTAAAAAATGTTTTATTATTTATAAAACTATCTTCTCTTCAAGTGTTGCTACAATGTTTCAGTTTCTTTTTTGAATTTTCAGATTTTCTTTGATTTTTTAGTAACAAACAAATAATAAATTAAAATCAACAAGCATCATTTGCTAAATAGTATTTCATTTTTTTCAGGATAATCTATTTTTACTCTTTTGTCAATGCTTAAAAAATATTAATTTACAGCAGAGATAAAAAGAAAGGATGAAATAATTAGCAATAGATAGAAGAAGTGGGTCTGTAAATAATCTCAATTTAATTCAAAAGTGGACAAAAAGTGAAAAATTTAAGACAAAAACCAAAACTTTCTAGCATTATTATACGATAAGATTGTTATAAATAATGATACATTGTTCATAATGTGAAATAGTTTCATATTTTAATTTGTCAAAAAATCTAAATAGCTTCACCATTTTTTACTTTTTTTTTTATTTTTCTTATCGTTTTCGAAAGAGTGAAAAAAAACTTGAAAAAAACTGGACGGAAAAACCTTAAAATCTTAAAAAGTGCAAAAGAGACAAGATTGTATAGAAGAAAAAAAAAATTTCTCCCGGCATACAGAATAATACCTAATGGGAAAATTATTGTAAGTACATTATATTATTACCTGCTATTCCTAAAAATTTCACGAAAAAACGTGGGGTTTTTGAGGAAATTTAAATTCCTTTTTAAAAAATTAAAATAACTTTATAATATTTTATTACTTTTTAAAAATTTTGAAATGAATATCTTTAACTGAAAACATGAAAATGACAACCCCATAAGGACCAAAAATGAAATTTCATAGTATGAACAGAAAAAGTTTTCTGGGATCTGATTATGCTTCAAATAGTTCACCATCTCAGTCTAAAATCGTAAGGCAGATGACCCTTCAAAAACTTGAATAAAAAATAAATTCAATAGAAAAAATGCCCGAAAACCATCATCTCTTTGCTGGATAAAATCGCTATATGAGGTACAAGAAGCAAATAAAAAATAAAGAAAGATCATGTTGCTAGATTTGAAATTGATCAGACTCCCGCAAAACGGGGCTAAATGGGATAGAACCCGGGGAATGCGGGACACACTTAATTTTGATTTTCGCAAATTATATTAAATCCCCTAATTGAAAAAACGGGTTAGGACCCAAAAGACTAATAAAGTAAAGTGAAGCACACGGAATCTTTAAATTTTGACATTTCCTGCTTTACCCCACATGTTCCGCTTTACCCCACATGTTCCGCTTAGCCCCCTGTTACGATACACTGTTTCCAAACAATATTTCGTTTCACGAGACTATTCGTCGATCAGAGTGTCAGGTTGGTGAAAACCTATTAGAGCTCAGTCAATAAACAAAGGAGCATTCTGGGCGATATAATATTGATTAATGGGAGTTTAAGGAAGCGTGGCAGCGTTTAGTCAAAGTTCTCTCTAAGGTTCGCACTCTCTCTTCCTCCCTCTGACTTTCTCCCTCTTTCTCGCTCTCTCTTACATCCCCATAAGGACCCATACTTGCATCATCTCTCTCTCCCTCCTTCTTTACCCCGGTTACTAGTTTCTCTCTTTACCCCGGTTACTAGTTTCTCGCGCGAGGTTCTGTGTGTGCCGAGCGATTATCGAATTTCCTCCCCGTAACAATGAGGTCCTATTAACTCCCACCTTCGCCCTCGGTACACCCGATACAGACCCGCTTTTGTGTATTGTTAAGTCTATCCGCATTAAGCGATCCATAATGCCGCGTTACTCTTCGCGATAAATCGTTCCAAATTGCTTCTCAGTCGATACAATGAATACCTTCGCTTCGCATTCCCCTGTCCTTCATCTGATCACTAAATACTCAATTTTACAATTTCCAATAAATGACACCTTCATTAGGGAGGGTTCATAAATTGCGTCAGGAATAAGTGATTAATAGGAAGTATATTAATCGATCTCGACCTACAAAGAGAAGGATAAGAGTAAAATTAATGCGACTGGCTTAAAATTGTTGCAAATAGTTGCGGTAAAACACTAATGGACGAAGTCAGTAATGAGAGAATTCTCAAAGAATGTGGTGTAGAGGAGACACTAGTTGATGCATGTGGAAGAAATTCGTTAGGCTGGTTTGGTCATATTGAGAGAATGAAAGATGAACGACTGACGAAAAAAATGTATCAAGGTAAAGTAAATGGCAGTGTGCCCAGAGGCAGACCGCGAAAAGAATGGTTAGAATGTGTGAATGCGACCCTAATTCGAAGAAATATAAAAAGCCATAGAAACACAAGAGCTTGCGTGAGGAAATGCATGATGAAGAGTTTCAGTAAAGTGAATGATGCCTGAAACGAAAGACCTTGGATACTAATGGGCTATTTGATTTGTAAACAAATATCAGATGAAGCTAAAATGACAATATATAATTTTCTACTTACAACCACTGTGATATACGGTAGCGAGATCTGGACCTAGCAAGAGTAGGATACGAGTAAAATGAATGCGACTGGTATGAAATTCCTGCGCAATATGTGCGGTAAAACGCTAATGGATAAAGTCAGTAACGAGAGAGTCCTCAAAGAATGTGGTGTAGAGAAGACACTAGTGGATACTTGAGCTTGTATGAGGAAATGTACGATGAAGAGTGTCAGTAGAGTGAATGATGCCTGAAACGAAAGACCTTAGATACTAATGGGCTATTTGATTTGTAAACATATATCAGATGAAGCTAAAATGACAATATATATTTCTCTACTTACAACCACTGTGATGTACGGTAGTGAGATCTGGACCTAGCAAGAGAAAGATAAAAGTAAAATTAATGTGACTGGCATGAAATTTCTGCAAATAGTTGCGGTAAAACACTAATGGACAAAGTCAGTAATGAGAGAATTCTCAAAGAATATGGTGTAGAGGAGACACTAGTTTATACATGTGAAAGAAATTCGTTAAGATGGTTTGGTCATATTGAGAGAATGAAAGATCAACGACTGTCGAAACAAGTGTATCAAGCTAAAGTAAATAGCAGTGTGCCCAGAAGCAGACCGCGGAAAGAATGGTTAAAATATGTGAATGAGACCCTAATTCGAAGAAATATAAAAAGCCATAGACACACAAGAGCTTGCATAAGGAAATGCATATTGAAGAGTGTCAGTAGAGTGAATGATGCCTTAAACAAAACACCTTGGATACTAATCGGCTATTTGATTTGTAAACATATATCAGATAAAGCTAAAATGACAATATATAATTCTCTACTTACAACCACTGTGATGTACGGTAGCGAGATCTGGACCTAGAAAGAGAAGGATAAGAGTAAAAAAATGCGACTGGCATGAAATTCCTGCGCAATATGTGTGGTAAAACGCTAATGGACAGAGTCAGTAATGAGAGAATCCTCAAAGAATGTGGTGTAGAGGAGACACTAGTTGATACTTGAGCTTGCATGAGGAAATGCATGATGAAGAGTGTCAGTAGAGTGAATGATGCCTGAAACGAAAGACCTTGGATACTAATTGGCTATTTGATTTATAAACATATATCAGATGAAGCTAAAATGACAATATATAATTCTCTACTTACAATCACTGTGATGTGCGGTAGCGAGATCTGGACCTAGCAAGAGAAGGATAAGAGTAAAATCAATGCGACTGGTATGAAATTCCTGCGCAATACGTGCGGTAAAACGCTAATGGACAAAGTCAGTAATGAGTGAATCCTCAAAGAATGTGATGTAGAGGAGACACTAGTTGATACATGCGAAAGAAATTCGTTAAGATGGTTTGGTCATATTGAGAGAATGAAAGATGAACGACTGACGAAACAAGTGTATCAAGGTAAATTGAATGGCAGTGTGCCCAGAGGCAGAGCGCAGAAAGAATGGTTAGAATGTGTGAATGAGACCCTAATTCGAAGAAATATAAAAAGCCATAGAAACACAAGAGCTTGCATGAGGAAATTCATAATCAAGAATTTCAGTAGAGTGAATGATGCCTGAAACGAAAGACCTTGGATACTAATGGTCTCAGGTGAGCTTTACATGGTGACTTTGTAAAGCTCTTCGCCTGGGGTGATTACTAGAGAGATTTATCAGCGACCTGGGTCGGAGCAGTTTTATAAAACGAACGTGTTGTTTAAATAAGCAGCACGGGAATTCTAGAACAATCTAAAAATCTTACCCCCCCCCCCCCCCCCGATTTCTTATCACGCCTCGTACACTGAATAATCACCCTAATCTCGGTAGATTAGGGTGGTCCAAATTTTTTCTTGAATTTTTATGCATATCGTCCCACAAATTTGTTTGAATTCACAAAAAAAGCGATTTTTTCATGATATTTAGGAGTTCTGCAAGCCCCGTGAATTTTAACATGTATTTCCCATAGTAAAAAAGACTTTTTTGTAAATTTTATTCAGAATCGTCAATATTAGGTGAAACGAGTTAAAACTCCTCATTTCTTTTAACGATTAGCTGTAGAATGCGAATAAATAATTACAATCAAGGCATTAATGATGTAGACTAAATATAAATATTTTTTTAAACAATGTATTATTATTTATATAATATTTGCTTAAAATAATGCTGAAAAGATGCAGTTTTTTTAATTTTTCACTTTTGGTTCATTTTTTAATTAGAGTGAGGTAATAATTAATTTAAGTTAGTAAACATAATTGTTTAAATAATAATTTATCATTATTTTAATAATTTTCTCTTTGAATAATGTTAGTAAGTATCGGTTGTTTATTAAATTTTTAACTTTTTGTCTACTTCTCACTAAGAGTGTGGTAATAATTTATGAAATTTTACAGAAATAATTGTTTAACAAATTATTATTGTTTATGACTATATTCTCCTATAGTAATGCTAGATAGTGGCGGTTCTTCTGAAATTTTTTACTTTTTTCCACTTTTTACTCAGTAAAATAATAAGTAATGCAAGTTAACAAACGTAATTATTTAAACAATGTATTATGGTTTATAAATCCTCTTGCAGTAATGCTAGAAATTTGCAGGTTTTTCTGAAATTTTCAGCTTTTCTTTGACTTTTTATTCAGAAACAAATATTAAATATTAATAATAATTTAGACAAAAAGACTCTCAGTCACTATTTCAAGAAAAATTTATATTAATTATCATTCATATAGAAAATTTGAAGAATATTTTAAATATTTGTCTTATTCTAGAAAAATATATTCACAAGAAAAAAAGAGATTTAAGAATAAGGATTCTTTCTATTGTGTATTTATTATTTATTTATAACTAAAAAGCCAAAGCAAAGTAAGAAATTTCAGTAAAAACCACAACTTTCTCGTAATTATCTGAGAGGATATAGTTACAAACAATGAAAAATTGTTTTAACAATTATGATTGTTGACTTGCATCAATTATTACTTCACTAAGTGAAAAGTGGACAAAAAGTTGATTATTAAAAAAAAAACGCAAATTTCTAGCATTATTCGAAGATAATATTATTAAAAATATTAATAAAGGATTTAAACAATTATTTTTTTTTAATGAATTAATTATAACATTCTAAGTGAAAAGTAGAAAAAAGTGAAAAATTTCAGGAAAAGCCGCTACTATCTAGCAGTATTATAGGAGACGATAGTTATAAACAATTATAATTTATTTAAACAATTATTTTTGTTAAATTTCATCAATTTTTATTTTACTCTAAGTGAAAAGTGAACAAAAAGTTGAATATTTCAGAAAAAAGCGCAACCTATAAATAATAATAAATTCTTTAAACAATTATTTGTGTTAAATTTATTTGATTATTGTCTCGCTCTAATTAAAAAGTTAAAAATAAGTTGAAAAATGCAAAAGTTTTCTGTGTGAGAAACAATTTGTTAAAAAAAAATCATAATTAGCAAAAGAAAAAACGCAAAGCTTAATTTTTCACTTATGGGGTTTTTTGTAACCCTATAAAACCAAATTATTAGGGTGATATTCATAGAGTAATTTGATTCTGAATGGATTTGACAAAAACGTCTTTTTTCTTATGAGAAATACCTGTTAAACTTTATGGGGCTTGCGGAACCTCCGAATATTTTTTTTCGCAAAAAAAAACGCATTTATTTTTTTGTGGATTTAAATAAATTTAAAGGCAAAATGCATGAAAATTCTAAAAAAAAATCCAATGCATTTTTTGTTCCATGTTTTTTATTATTTTTAAAAGTGATTACTTTTTCCTTCTTATTACGATTCAATAAAGCTAAGTAATAGCTCGAAAATTCTTCTTTTTTTTTTCAAATTAGAAAATAAAAAAGTAATGCAACTCTTTGTGTGTCAATATTTTTGTTTTTTTGAGACACGCAATTCCTTTGACAAGGGAACGAAAAATTTTTAGCCCTAAGAAGAAAAAAGTTTTAAATTTATGGTTTTGAGATTGCAAAATGCACAGTTCATAATATTAAAGCAATTAAATTTAGGAAACTTTTAATTAGAATATCCATTTCAATAATCTTGAATAAGGAGGTTTTCAAAATGACCAAGTTTAATGAAACTTTCGAAGTAGAATAATTTTCAAGTTTCAACTAAAGTTCTTTAGAAAGTGAAGTTTTTTAAATGAATTAAAAAATTTTAATTGCAGATCTTATTGAAAGGAAATTATCTGAAACAGTAAGCCTTGACTTATGATTAATCTTAAATAGTAAGGCTTTAAAAATATTAAACAATTTGGTATTGTAACATTTCAAAATTATCTCTCCTTTTTATTGAAATTTTAAAAATGGAATCTGAAATTCGGAATTAGTCAAATATTTGACGATCCTGAAGATTCTTATATCTATGGATTTAAAACTTTTATAATTAATTATAAACAAACTAGGCGTTCGATCGAAAAATCGAAATCACCTTTGGATTCGTCTTGGAAATATTTAAATAGGCCTTTTTCGAACATTTTTTAAACAATGACCTTATTTTTCAAAGTTAAGAAACTTTTCATAAGTTTGGTCTTAGATTCTAAAAAAAAAAATAAATGTTCTGAAGCGTTTAATATTATATAAATTTTTAATTAGGAAATTAAATTTTTAAAATTTTTGAGTTTAAAATGAAATTCTAAATTAAATGTTCTACTCAATGAAGCACTCGGAATTGAGGAATTCTGAATTGAAATCATATAAAATACAGCAAATCTTTGAGTAATTCCCAAATTTCATTACAAGTTTGATGAAGTTGCGAATCAACTATAATCAAAAATTTCAATAGTGCTAATTAATCTATAATTTATAATTTAACTTATAAAATAACATACTTATATGTATTTATTCACGTGTCCGTTCGGATAGGTGAAATTGTTTATGGCTTCTCATTTGATTACCGAAGTTAAGCAGCGCTTGGTTCGGCTTCACTCGGATGGGAGCCACCGTACTAGATGGGTGTATTTGTCAGCTTTTGCGACTTTTTACCCTCGATTTAATAATAACTATAATAATAATAAGAGGTTAGATTAGTTTTCTACATGATTTATTTTCAAAGAAGCTAAACCTTGGTCACATCAAAAATTGTTAAAGTAATACAATTTTTTTACAAAAAATTACTACTTTTAGATTATTATAATTTATTACATTTTATTATAGAAATACATCTTCACCAGAGCTGAAGCAGACCATATTATGCAAATCGTTTAAATTTCCACGTTAAAATTTTCAAATTGAGGTGGTACAGCATTCCAAAATGGATTTGAAATCGCAAACTTAAGACTAAGATGATTCAAAAATTTCTCTCACAACATTTACCCTTACATCGAATTTATTTCTATTTTTATTAATTGTTCCGATTACCCATAACTGTGATCAACAATCGCATTTCATTCCCTAAAATCCGGGCTGATACACATTTTTTTCTGAAAAAGCCTAAAGAATAAATTAATCCGATAGATCTAACCAATATTTATATCTAAGAGTAACAAATTTCCGACACTTCAAAATATAGAATCTTCGCGTAAATATATGACATTCCGTACGTGCAATTCGTTGGTATTCGCTATGCTCTAATTTCTTCGCTTGCTCTCTAAAAAAAGAAACGGTCCTCCTTCTTTTATCTTTCAAGAGCTCCAACTATCTTTTGCGAGTCTTACAGCACACACTCCACACCGTATAGTATGCTTAAGAATTCTAGATACTAGAAGATCCTTACTTGTTCCTTCTATCCCTCTTTTTTGTCTTCCCTCTCATCTTGTTTGTTTCAAAAGTCCCATCTACCCTGAGACCAATTAGTTACATTTTTCTTCGGAGATGCCGTCATCGACTATGCTCTCTGTCCTAGACGCCAAACACAAGAAAACTGAATCGTCTTAGAAACTCCTCTCCTTGATTCCTCTCGAAAATATTGTAGTAAAAGAATCTTCTTCTTGTCGCTTATGATTGTAACGTTATTGATTCAAAAAATTATATTTGTGATATGGTAATTAGGATTCATATGCCTACAATCATAAATTCTTCAAAACTATTGGTTTTCCAGAAGTTGAAGCGATTACATAAAAGAGAAGACATAGTAGAACAAATCTGATATAGTACTTGTTAAAGAATTGACAATTAAAAACTAATCTCTTCAAAAAATAATGAATGGTACTAAAACCAGTCCTACTAGTAGAAAATTTGTTTTTGAGATGAATCTTTTGCACACGCTACTGTGATTATGAAGCCGTTTGGGAAGATGTAGAAGGACACATAGGATACAATTGTAGAAGATAGAGAAGAATTAGACATAGAACAGCTCATCATGATACAGAAACAGAATAAGGCTATGAAAAACAGTCCTACTCTCAAGAATTAATTTTAAGATGAACGTTTTGCACAAGCCCATCCGATTATAGAGAAGTTCAAAAATGTATAAAAGAACATACATGATAGGATAGTAGAAGCTAGAGGAGAATAAACACCAGAACAGCTAAACATCTCATCAAAATAGACTAAAGACTATAAGAACGAGTCCTACTCTCAGAAGTCATTAATCTCAAAAACTCTTCGAAAAATTATTCGCGAATTTCCCAAACGAACATGATAAAGGTTTCAATACAAATCAGATCGAACTAAGAAGACCAAGGCGCCTCACCTGATGGGAGAAGATTAGCTGCTTGCAGATACACGAATGGACCTGTTTCCTAGATGAGTATTCTATATAAATATTTTGATTACTTTCAAGGTAGAGAAGATATAAAAGCTCAGACCTGAAAAAAGAGAAGGCAATATCATACAGGATGAAGCAACTAGTCATCTTATGAAATCAGAATAGATAGCAAAAGAAACTTTGGTCAAAAATTCATTGTTATTTTGAGATGAGCCCTTTGCGAGGTAGTCACACGTCGACTTATTGAAGAGTCTCATTAGTGCTGTTTGTTATTGTTTGTACGGTACTCAAGCATGAAAAGAGAGCGATACGAGAGGGCGCCTCAAGGTGTCATGCTGATTCCGCCGATCTCACACCTCGCCTTGTCATCCACCCCTGCTTTCAAACACTCCCACCCACCAGAGACACCGACTACTCCCGGCTACTTGTTCCCATTTTTGGTTTCCTTTTAAGCATGTTCCTCACAATACGCGAAAGCTTGTTAAGTAGAAGCACACTTGGACTGATACAGTCGTTACTAGTGTTGGTGAAAACTGGATACGAGTTCTATATGTCGACGTCAACGAGCAAAGGTAAAGAAAAAGAGATGGCAGATAAAACTTGTCAAGAAGCTTTGAATTCAAAAGCCGAGATAAGGAACCCTCAGGTTATAGTCTGGATTACCTTCTTTCTTTTCAGATATGTAATATGTTCTCATTACTAATCAAAAGATATATCAATGTCTTCTGTGAAAGACTCTATTTATAATGAAAAATATTGAAATGCTTTAAGGATACGTGTTGTTTGGATGCTCTGAAATTGCTGATATATAATAATCATCATCTTAGATGATAAATTGTTTTCGAATTGATATCTGTATCATTCAGTGATGCTTTCTTGCTACACAAACACACTTAACAACCTAATCATATCCAGTTCTATCCACTCTCTTCTCCATTTCTCCACACCACTTTACTCACCTCGAATTTGCATTGAGAGTAAAGTGGTCATCTAGGATGTTTGCTTCTGCTTTACCAATGCACAATTACCTCGCTTTTCCAGCAGCTTTTATTCGCGGTGCGTGTTCCCGCAGTTATCTTGAGATTTGTTCTTCATTAGGGAGACCTAGGGCAGGATTGGAAAAGAAAAGAAGGAAGTCGAAAATAAAAATTAGACTGGGAAAACAATTCTAGTGTGTTTGCGATGAAGAGAATTCTTTATCTTTTGGTTGGTCTAAAATTGGGGGTTCCTGATGAACCGGGGGGCAAGAAGGCTTCTTCATTTGCAACGACTAATGGTTCAGGCGGGCCAAGAAGGTTATTATGCAAAAGTACAAAAGCGATACCTTTGCAATTAAGAAGTATGGTCTCCGGTAAACGGAAACTTTAGAGAACTCGTATGCCTCTAGCTTTGTTCGTACTTTCGCGAAAAGCTTTTTTTCGGAAAGATTTTCCTATTCTGGTTCTTTTTGCATGTTTAATGATTTCTTAATTCTGAAGGAACGGCTAATCGCCAGAGGTCTTGACCCTTTTTGCGAGGTAAGTTTAATGTTTATAAAAAAAGTATTAGGAAAACTATCAGAAATTCTTTTGAATTTGTGAAGGTTCGTGACGATCACGAGAAAAATTATTCGATTGATTTCAGATTTTAGACAATATTCCGATAAAGGATGAGTGGCTCAATAGTCTCCTGAAATTATTTTTCACGTTTTTTTTTGGTCCTTAAATATTTCATTAACTTTAGGAATTATTCCAATTGTTTTTTTCAAGTTCCTTAATTTATTGACATACTTTCTGGAATCTTTTTGAAATAGAAAAGGAAGGATATAGCTATCGCATAATTTATTTCCAGAAGAACCTTTATATTTTATGAAAGACAATCCAGAATTTTTGCGGAGTGATTTTTGTAATACAAACAATTTTTTGAACTCTAAAATTTATTAATTTAATTTGGACTGAGAAATAATAGTTTCTTGATTTCAAATTTCAGAATAATATTCTTATGGAGAAAGCGTGGCTCAGAGAGTAACGTGCTTGGCTTATTTTCCAATAATTCAGTTATGTAGCCAGGCTATTCTGGGTTCAAATCCTAAAAGGGAGAATCGAAACCTAGAAAATTCTACCTCATCTTTTCTTACTGTTTGTCGGTGTGAACTAATTTATATTTGGTATATTATTATTATATTATCATTAGTATTATTATTTCATGTTTATATTTTTTTCACTTTGTATCTACTGATTGTTTCATTTTTCATCTAATGATAAACCAAAATTGCTGATCAAGATTAATCATCTATAACCAAACTTGTTCATCTTAATCATAGCTGATTGATCCTCTACCAAATATTTCTTAATAATTTCTACTTTGAAAATCATGTTGTCATTCAAGTTTCCATGTTTTTCTGGTGGTATCGAATATTCTTCAGCAATTGGCAATACTACATACTGTTTATTGTTCCTCTAAATATCAGAAGTTACTTTATATCCTAAATATTTATAATGAACAACTGACTTCAATACAGTTTCTGATGTCTTTTCATGCTTCCAGATTCTAAATTACAAGCAAGCGATGTTCAATATCTAATTGCTCCTCTAGGGTGCTTTTCTGACAATTTCAATCGCGATTGCTGTTGCGAAACAAAAGAACTACAACAATCAATCTCTCCTTGATGAAGACGCTCATTGCTCCTAGACAAAAGATCGTATTCTTTGCTAGTGAAGTTGAGCAGACAATATCTTTCGAACTTGAAACTTGAATGAGATTCAAAACGAGAGATCAGAGTAGGGAGTCTGGCCCCTGCGAACGACAGGCAGTCTGCTCGACACGTCTCTCTTCCAGACCTTCCTCGAATCCACGTCCTTCTTCCTCGCTCAATTTCTCTCTCCTCTCTCTCTTTTCTCACTCGTTCAGCCATTTCACCCCTTTCAACCCTCTCTTTTGCTCTCAGGCTGGAAAGAGAGTAGAGGTGGGTGGTAGGAGGAACATGGAGGAATATGAAACAATCGCTTCATTGGAAAGTCAAGAATCTCTCGAGCCCGTCGGCGTTTGACTTGCCATTAGGAGCGTCAGTTTTAATTGTGCCTGCTCTCTCTCCTCTCTCGCCGACGACGTCGTCTATCTCTTGCAGTCTGCAGCGAGTCTCAGGTGAAGTGTATCGCCTGCCATCCTCGTATGTGTTCGCTGCTATGCCTACGAACCTACCCCGTGCCCTTTAGCGATGTCTCATTAGTTGCAGCACTGCAACGGATGAGTACTCCCTTTTCCTTCTCTCGCCTTGCTCAGAACTCACCCCTATCACACGACCCGCGAAAGACCCACGGCTCTATCCCCCTCAACTCGACAGCCACCTCCTTATCCGTGGCCACTTGCCACCCCCCGTCCGCCGGAAGGCCGGGGAGTCGCGAGGGTCGGAAGTCTATTGGTCCTATCGTGAGGTCTGTCAAACTACGTGATAGCACTCCCTATGATGTTCAAAGTTAACAGCAAACACTCACGAGACACCTAAGTTTGCGATATCTCTAGGATGGTTTTTGGTAGTTAAAGAGTTCTTCCTATGGTTGAGCATCTGAGGAAAGATTCATTAGATCATCGAACCATGACCGAAACCTTGTTTTGTATCTGACTGATCCTTTGGCAGATGCTGATTCATTTTTTCTTTTTATCAACAGTTTTGACCACTGGCTGAACTGTTTCTTATGACTGTTTTCTTTAACGCCTCCTTAATAACGTGATGATAGTTAGTTTTAAAACGGGCGGGGAGCCCATGGAGAGCTCCCCTGGCGCTCAAGCCATAAAGCCTATTGTACCACATTATTACCAATAGGCTTTAAAATGAACCAATATTATCGTTCGTTCATTATAAAGCCTATTGACTCTATCGTAAGATCTTTCAAACTACATCATAACACTCCTTCTGTTGTTCAAAGTTAACAGCAAACACTCACGAGACACCTAAGTTCGCCATATCTCTAGGATGGTTTTTTGTAGTTCAAGAGTTCTTCCTATGGTTGAGCATCTGAGGAAAGATTCATTAGATCATCAAACCATGACCGAAATCTTGTTTTGTATCTGATTGATCCTTTGTCAGATGCTGATTCATTTTTTTATCAACAGTTTTGACCATTAGCTAAACTGTTTCTTATGACTGTTTTCCTTAACACCGCCTTAATAACTGTGATGATAGCTTTCAGAGGATTATGTTTTATCCTGCAATTATTACCGATAGGCTTCAAAATAAACTAATCTTATGGTTTGTTCATTATAAACCCTATTAGCTCGATCGTGAGATCTTTCAAACTACATCATAACACTCCTTCTGTTGTTCTAAGTTAGCAGCAAACCCTTACGAGACACCTTAATTTTCCATATATCTAGGACGAGTTTTTACAGTTCAAGAGTTCTTCGTTTGGGTGAGCATCTGAAGAAAGTTTATCAGCTCACCAAACTCTGTTCGAAACCTTGTTTTGTATCTGAATAATCATTTATCAGATGCTTTTCAATTTTTTTCTTCATTATCAATAGCGTTGACAATTGATTGGCATAATGATAGCAACGTCTAAATAACACCTCTTTAGCAATTGTGATGATAGTTTCCAGAGGATTATGTTTTGTTTTAAATAAAGTTTACACAGAAAAACTTGGTGAACTTTCTTAATATTTTTAAAATATTTTTAAATTTCATTAAAATCTATGAGAATCCTTTGGAATCACTTGAAATCCATTAAAATATTTAAAATCTGTTTAAATTCGTTTAAACTAATTTCCTAAAGTTCTCTACAGAAGTCCTTTGAAATCCCTTGAAATTTATAAAATTTCCTAAAATCTTGAAAATAATTGGAGGCCCTATAAAACCAATTAAATCTGATGAAATTTCTTTCAATCCTTGAAGATTCAATAAACTCCATTAAATCTTGTTAAGGGCCTTGAATTACCTTAAAATCCCTTGAGATCTTTGGAATCTGAAAAAAACAGCTCTAGAAATATTTGAAATGCTTTGAAAACCTTAAAAATAAAATAAAATCGTGTAACTCTTGTGAAATTCTTCAAAATACCTTAAAATCCCTTGAAATTCTTTGGAATACCTTAAAATCCCTTAAAATTTTTCCTTCCGAAATCGTAAAAATCCATTTAAATAAGTAGAAATCATTTGAAATCCCTGCAAAATAAATGAAATTAAACTTATGAAATACAGTTCTTCAAAAAAAACTTTCAAATCCCTAAAAATCTTCGAAATCGGTTGAAATCTTTGGAATCACTAGAAACTCCTTTAGATTTCATTTAATTTCACTTATTTCCAATATTCATCTTAAAATCCCTCGCAATACTTGGAAATCTTATAAAATTCTTTTAATGCGTTAGAAATTAAAAAAAAAAAAATTAACCCTTAGCAATTCCATGAAATCCCTTGGAAACTTTCCTTTGGAAATCTCAAAAATGAATTAAAATTAGCCAAATTTTTTTGAAATTCCTTGAATATAAATTAACTGGAACTTATTCATTGAATTTTTCTCAAAATTACGTTAAATTCCCTAGAAATCTTTAAAGCCCTTGAAATTTTTGGATGTCTTGAAAAATTCTTTTAATTCGCTCGAAATTTATGAAATTCATTGAAATCCTTTAGAATTCCTTGAAATCTCCTAGAATTTTTTGTTTAGAAATCGTGAAAATCCATTAAAATAAGTAGAAGTGATTTGAAATCACTAAAAACCAAAATTTAACAATTTGGTAGAAAATTCAAATATTTAGTTAAGAAATGAACCACTTTGTTGAAAATTAATTTTTTTAAGTTGAAGATTCATCATTTTAGTTAAAAAAATCATTTCTTTGGTCAACAATTTATATAGTCTGTTTTTTTTTGGTAGAAAATTTAACTCCATTTTTGGTAGAAAATTGATCGTTTTAGATGAGAATTGAACTATATGGTTGAAATTTTATTTTTGTTGAGAAAAAAATCCTCTTGGTTGAAAATTTAACTATTTGGTTTAAAATTCAAATACTTTGTTGGAAATTAGTCTTTTTTGGTATAAATGTAAACTTTTTGGTTAAAAATATTTTGGTTGAACGTTAATCTGTTTAAGTTGAGCATTCAAGTTTTTATACTAAAAATTACTAGTCTTTTCTGGTTAAATTAAACTGGTTTAAATATAAAATAAAAATAATTTTTAGTTGAAATATTATCTATTACATTTTTTCGTTGAAAATTGATGTTTTTATGTTGAAAATTAATTTTTTGAACTGGAAATTTGTCTATTCCATTTTGGGAAGAAAAATTGATATTTTTTTATTGAAATTTATATTTCAATTTATGGTGAAAAATTTATCTTTCTTGGTTGAAAATTGAACCTTTGTTGAAAATTCGTTGTTTTGATTTGAAAATTCATTTCTTTTCTTAGAGATTTTATTTTTTTTGGGTAAAAATGCAAATTCTCGTTTAAAAATAAACCTCTTTTCGTTGAGGATTTAGCTATTTGGTTGAAAATTGATCTTTTTTTTTGGTACAAATAATTTTTTTTATGACCGAAATTTTAAGAATTTTGCTGAAAATTCAACTTTTTGGTTAAAAATTAACTTTTTTGTTGAGAATTCGTATTTTTCGGTTGGAAATTCAACTGTTTTGTACACAACTCTTCTTGCTTGCTGAAAAATTCAACAATTTAAGAAAATTCAACTGTTTGGAGGAAAATTCAATTGTTTTGTAAAAAATTCTTTTTTTTCTTTTTGCTTGAAATTAATTTTTTGTAACAAAAATTTAACTGTTGCATTTTTGCTTAAAAATGTATATTTTTCGTCTAAAAATTCAACTATTTGGTTGAAAATTTATGTAATTCATTGAAAATTCTTATTTTTCAGTAGAAAATTAATCTTCTTGCTTGAAAATTCAACTATTCAGTCAAAAATTTATGAATTTTCTTGAAAATTCATCTTTTGGGTAGGAAGAAAATCTTCTTGGCAATTTTTTTTTTGAAAATGAATCTGTTTTTGTTGAGGTTTCAACTATTTGGTTGAAAATTGATCTTTTTTTTTGTTAGAAATTATTTTTTTGAAAACCGAAATTTTAAGAATTTGGTTGACAATTTAACTTTTTGGTTGAAAATGAACTTTTTTGTTGAGAATACGTATTTTTGGTTTGAAAATTCAACTATTTTGTAGACAACTCGTCTTGTTGGTTGAAAAATTTAAAAATTCAAGAAAATTCAACTATTTGGTGGAAAATTCAATTGTTTTGTAGAAAATTCTTTTTTTCTGTTGTTTGAAATTCATTTTTTGTAACAAAAATTTAAGTGTTGCATTTTTGTTTAAAAATGTGTCTTTTTGGTTTAAAAATCCAACTATTTGGTTGGAAATTTATGTAATTCATTGAAAATTCGTATTTTTCAGTAGAAAATTAATCTTCTTGGTTGAAAATTTAAAAATTTATGAATTTTCTTGAGAATTCGTCTTTTGGGTAGGAAAAAAATCTTCTTGGCAATTTTTTTTTGAACATGAAACTGCTTTGCTAGAGGATTCAACTAGTTTGTCAAAAATTCGTATTTTTTGGTTCAATTAAACTGTTTTTAATTTAAAACAAAAATACTTTCTTGGTTAAAATATCGATTATTACATTGTTCATTGAAAATTCATCTTTTTTGTTTAAAAATTTAACTACTTGATTGAAAGTTCAGCTACTTGGAATTGAAGCTTCTAATGTGTCCCCTAAGGGTTAACATTTTTCTTGTATCTCTTCCCTCTTCCTTTACACCCCCCCACACACTTTCTTGGTGGTGGGAGGGGGGCCTACAGTTTAAGGTGGGTTCCGAACCACCAAGAGCAACAGCTTTAAGTACTTAGATCTTGGAGAACCTTTTTCTCTAGAGGTACCGGTCCCACGACTCTCCGGATGCGAAAAACTCCCTTGCCAGGCTAGTATTCACCGCATGGGCTGCCGAGGCTCTTTCAGAGTGCGAGGTGGGAATCGAACCCGCAAGCCAACGGAGTGGGTCCAAAGCCTACGCCTTAACCCCCACGACCATCGTCCCACTTCCTTTCATGATTTAATGCTTCCTATTTTAAAGAATTCAAACGTATGCCTGTAAATGTAAATAATTCGAACTTGAATGCTGTCAATTTCAACAAATTCACATTTGCATACTGTCAATTTTGAAGAATTCAAACTTGTATTCATTCAATTGTGAAGGATTCTTCTTTTAATTGTAAAGAATTCAACCTTGGATGCTGCCAATTTTAGAGAATTCAAACATGAATGGGTAAAACAAGTTCAGGCTTTGACTTTACCAATATCAAATGTAAGTCTCAAGTTTAAATTTTCGCTTGAATGTTTCCTTTAATGATCTAGCACTGAAATGGAAGCTTCTAATGTGTCCCCTAAGGGATTTTTCTTGTATCTCTTCCCACCACATACTTTGTTGGCGGTGGGAGGGGGACCTACAGTTTAAGGTGGGTTCCAAACCACCAAGAGCAACAGCTTTAAGTACTTAGAGAACATTTCTCTCTAGAGGTACCGGTCCCATGACTCTCCGGAGATGAACTCCCTTAGGAACTCCCTTGCTAGGCTAGTGTTCAACGCATGGGCTGCCGAGGCTCTTCCAGAGTGCGAGGTGGGAATCGAACCCGCAAGCTGACGGAGTGGGTCCAAATTGTCTCACATAATAACCCCTAAATAAATTCACGAAAAAAATGTAATCAGCAAAAATGATGTAAGATAGGGGGACCAAATTGTAAATTGCCATCCAAAAAGTAGACTACTCACATGTTCGGAGCCGAGCCAAATTTTGCAGAATGATCAGGAAATTCAATTTCCAGAGTCCAGGTCCTCAGAAAATCTGTGGATTGTCCTGAGCACCAGGGTTTTTCTCTTGAGGTGATTCCCGTTCGTTTGAGCGAGTCCGCGCCCTCCGTAATAAGGTCGTCCTGTTTCAGGAACGATGGAACGAAACACATAGACAAGGTGTATCTCTTGAAGTCAGGCTGACTCGAAATCGTTTGGGGGTGAATGGGGTATGGGGTTAGGGGGTTGGGGGTTGTTCGAGGAACGTCGAGAGACGAAACGTTGGAAACCGGAAGGAAACTGGGGACGATGGGGTGGCTCGGGGGTAGTTACTGCGGGCCAAGGGGGTTGAAGAGGCAATATAGGAGAAAGCTTATTATTGGAGTTCGCCGCTCCGGTAGAAGAGAACAAAATACAGGCAAGCAGTGATTGCTGTTTCCAATTGAACCTCCGTGCGCCTCGCACGCTCCACCTGAATGAACGAGCTAGCGGAAAATAATGAAGCTACGCCCGAAGCAACTATCTAGCTCTTCGTGTCCCCATCAGCATTATTTTGTATCGGAGTGCATTCATCGTTCTTCGTTTCCAGGTATCAGAATCAACCCCAAATGTCACCAATACGCACCCTTTTGGTCTAGTGAATTCGGCTCTAATGGAGGTGGTTTGTAGTCTGGATTCGAGAGTTTCATCCCTTTTTTTTGTTATTTTTGCTGACTAAATTTTTTTTGTTAACTTATTTAGGGGTCATCCAAAATATGTAACGTAAGCCGATTTGGGTTTTTTTGAATTCAAATGAATTCAGATTGGATTCTATAGAAAGCTGGATTAATTTTTAGTACAGGCAGCTGCAGCTAGTCACTTGCGGTCCTGATGTACCTTTTTTAGAAGTTCATTTACGAGGTAGATGATCGCAGTATCTTGTAACTATTTTATTGCAAAAATAATTCGCTCATCAACCGAGCTTCTAGGTCGTTGCCTTTACTCGCGATTTCAACTGTTTTTTTCAGCTTCTTTTTGTGCAAATTTCGAATCGTTTTCATGCTTCAGATCATTCAGTATCGGAAAATAGGTTTAATGCATCGTTATAATTCAACACAATCTTTTGCAGTGCATTGCCGCCCATGACCACTAGGCTTTGTTCGCTTCGAACGCGTTCGAGAAGCCAGGAGTGCGCAGTTGCTAACTGCGCACTCTTCGCCTCTCGCAGTTAGCAACTGCTCGCTCACACAAGATCTTTATCATAAAATAAAAATAATAGTTACTTTCTGTGGATGAAATGACCACAAAATATTGTTACGTTGGATCGATTACTATAAATTCTTGCAGTTAGTGCCCAGAAGCTTATTACTTCCGGACACGATAGTCACTAATCTAGTTAATCCACCCTTGTTGTCATTCCCTTGATCCCCAACATTCTCTATAACTCTTAAGTTTCTTTTCACTTAATTAAAAAAAAAAAACATTTCATGTAATTGCGAAACAAATTATATAATTTTAATTTTTTTAATATCTAAAAATCTAATAAGGGGCCGTCCATAAACTACGTTACCAATTTGAGAGTGGGAGGGGGTTACGCAAAAAACTAAGGTTGGTAACAGGTTGGGGGAAGGGCGGCTCAAGTGAAGAAATTTTCTCTTTTTCTCGATTTTTTGTTTCAATTTTTGTTTTGGTTAAAAATTCTACTATTTGGTTGAAAATTTAATTATTTTGTTGAAAATGCAACTATTTTGTTAAAAATAGTTTGTTCGGTTGAAGATTCATCTCTTTGGTTGAAAATTGAACTATTTCTTCAAAAATTCGTTTCTTTTTTGGTTAAAAAGTAACTTTTTTTAAACTGAAAATTTAACTATTACATTTTTAGTTAAAAATTAATCTCTTGTAGCTAGAAATTCAACCATTTGGTTGTAATTGTATCTTTTCAGTTGAAAGTTAATCTCTTTGATTCAAAATTTAAATATTTGGTTGAAAAAATTTTTTTTTGCATTAAACTGATTTTGATTTAAATTAAACTCTTTTTTGGTTAAAATATCATCAATTGTATATTTTGTTGAGAATTCACTTTTTTGTTTGGAAATTCAATGACCTGGTTGAAAGAAGATTCATCATTTTAGTTGAAAATTCATCTTTGGTGTGGAAAATTGAACCATTTTTTTCAAACCAAAAATATAACCATTCCATTTTTGGTGAAAAAATATTTTTTTTAAATTGAGAATCGATCTTTTCTGTTTGAAAATTCAACAATTTGGTTGGAAATTGATCTATTGGGTTGAAAATTTAACTATTCTACTTTTAGAAAATTAATCTTCTTGGTTAAAAAATCATATTTTTGATAAGAAATGCAACTATTTGGTTGGAAATTGATCTGATTTGATTCAGGATTCAACTTTTTTTTTTTGAAAATCATTCTTTTATGGTTGAATCCAGCTGTTTTTTATTTGAAACTAAAATATTTTTTGATATAAGTATTAACTATTACATTTTCTGTTGAGAATTAATCTTGATTGGTAAAAAATTCAAAAATGTGGTTAAAATGGGGCTACATTGTTAAAAATTTATTTCGTTTTTGGTTAAAGATTTATAATTTCAGTTGAACATTTATATTTTCTAGTTAAAAATGAAACTTTTTCTATAAAAATTTAACTATTTGGAAGAAAATTTATCTATTTTGTAGAAAACTTAATTTTTGGTTGAAAAATAATATTTCCGGATTGAAAATTCAATTATTTTGTAGAAAATTCGCCTTTTTCTCTTCCAAATTCAACAACTTTTTTGAAAAATGATGTATTTAGTTCAAAATTCGTCTTCTTGGTAGAATATTTATCTTCCAAAAAAAATCCATCTTTTTGGTTTAAAATCTATTTTTTTTCTTCATTTTTTCATTTAATTTAACTGGTTGAAAATTCATCTTTTGTTAGAACATTAATCTTTTATGGTAGAAATATGTTTTAGTTGAAAATTTAACTGTTTGGCTAGAAATTGATATTGACTTATTGAAAATTCAACTACTTGGTTGAATACTTTGTTAATTTTTTTTTAAGCTTCACCTTTTTGGTCGAAAATTTAACCTTTTCGTTGATAATTTTTGTTTTTGGTCAACAAATAATTTTTTTATCTCAAAATTTAACTATTCCATTTTTTGGTTGAAATTTATATTTTGTAGGTTAAAAATTCATGTATTTTGATGAAAATTGGTCTTTTGGGTTAGAAAATTAGTCTTTTTTGTTAAATTTTTTTTTTTTTTGTTCAGAATTCAACTAATTTGTTAATTTTTTTTTCGTTTATTTCAAGTGGTTGAAAATTCGTCTGTTGGTAGAAAAGTCATCTTTCAATTGTCTTCTGAAAAATTCGTCTCTTTGGCTTGAAAATTCAACAATTTGAAAATTCATCTCTTCGTAGATACCATCTTTTTTTGGAAAAAAATGCTACTATTTTGATGAAAATTCATCTTTCTGGTTGGAAATTCAAATATTTTGGCAGAAAATTCAACTACTTAGTTAAAAATTAAACAATTGATTAAAAAAATTAACTACTTGGTAGAAAATTAAGTTTTTGTAAAAAATTCATAGTTCTGGGTGAAAAATTCAACTGCCTTCTGGGAAATTCATCTTTTTTGTTAAAAATTCATCCTTTCAGGTAGAAAATTACTGAAAAATTTTAAAGAATTCTTCTTTTTCCCTCAGTTTTCAAGAAGCTTAACCTTTTTCTCGATTTTCTGCTTAAATGTGAAAATTAATTTTATTCGTTGAAAATTTGAAAATTCGTTGAAAATTCATCTGTTATGTTGAAAATTATTATATTAATTATTAAATTATATTTTACAATACTATTATTTTAATTAATTATAAATTTTATTAAATTGTGCTAAATATTCCATTCTTGGTTTGGTTCAGGATTCAACTGTTCTGTCAAAAATTTTACTTTTTCGGTTGAATCCAATTGTTTTTTATTTCAAAATAAAATCCTTTTTGGTAGAAAAACTACCTATTGAAGATTTGAACTACTTTATTGAAAATTTATTTTGTTTTGGTTGAAGATTCATCATTTCAGTTGAAAATGTATATTTTCGAGTTAAATATTAACCTGAAAAATAAAATATTTTGTTAAACATGAAACTATTTCTATAAAAATTTAACCATTCGAAATAAAATTTAACTATTTTGTAGAAAATTGAATTTTTTTGTTGAAAAATAATATTATTGGATTAAAAATTCAACTATTTTCTTCCGATAATTCGGCGTTTTCTCTTTAAAATTCAACAGGTTTGTTGAAAATTGACCATTTGGTTGTAAATGTATTTTTTTAGGTTGAAAATTCCACTACTTTAATAAATTCATTTTTTTTTGTCGAAAATTAAACTGTTTTGTTAAAAATTCGTCCTTTTAGATGGAAAATTCATCTTTTATGGTAGAAAAGTCATCTTCTTGATTAAAACAAAACTTTTTTGTTGACAATTTAACTCTCTCCAAAGAAGTATGTCTTTTTGGATTGAAAATTTGGATATTTGGCTGAAATTTCATCTATTTTCTTGAAAATTCGTCTTTTTGGTAAAAAATCAACTTTTTTGTTTGAAAATTCATATCTTCAGAACAAAATCTTGAAATCTTAGAAAGTAAGAGTGTTTCATATTGAATGCAATATAGTATTTTTTTATGTTGAAAATTAAATTTTTCAACTGGAAATTTAGCTATTCCATTTTGGGCAGAAAAATTGATATTTTTTTATTGAAATTTAAACTTTTTGGTTTGATATTTTTGTATTTTGTTAAATTTTCGTCTTTTTGGTGAGAAATTAATTTTTCTCGATTGAAAATTGAACCTTTGTTGAAAGTTCGTTGTTTTGATTTGAAAATTTATTTCTTTTCCTAGAGATTTTATCTTTTTTGGTTAAAAATGCAAATGTTTGTTTGAAAATAAATCTGTTTTCGTTGAGGATTCAACTATTTGGTTGAAAATTGATCTTTTTTCTTGTTAGAAATTATTTTTTTGATAACCGAAATTAGAAGAATTTGGTCGAAAATTCAACTTTTTGGTTAAAAATGAACTTTTTTGTTGAGAATTCGTATTTTTGGGTTTGAAATTCAACTGTTTTGTAGACAACTCGTCTTGTTGGCTGAAAAATTCAACAATTTAAGAAAATTCAACTATTTGGTGGAAAATTAAATTGTTTTGTAGAAAACTCTTTTTTTTTGTTTGAAATTAATTTTTTGTAACAAAAATTTGAGTGTCGCATTTTTGGATTAAAAATTCAACTACTTAATTGGAACTTTATGTAATTCATTGAAAATTCGTATTTTTCAGTAGGAAATTAATCTTCTTGGTTGAAAATCCAACTATTCAGTTAAATATTTATGAATTTTTTTGAGAATTCGTCTTTTTGGTAGAAAATTAATCTTCTTGTCAATTTTTTGTTTGAAAATGAATCTACTTTGCTAGAAGACTCAACTATATTGTCAAAAATTGGTATTTTTTGGTTCAATTAAACTGTTTTTAATTCAAAATAAAAATATTGACTATTACATTGTTTATTGAAAATTCATCTTTTTTGAAGATTCATCATTTAAGTTGAAAATTTATATATCCAAGTTGAATATTAACCTGAAAATAAGATATTTGGTTAAAAATAAAACTGTTTCTATAAAAATTTAACTAGTTGTAAGAAAATTAAACTATCTTATTGAATTTTTCGTTGAAAAATAATATTATTGAATTGAAAATTCAACTATTTTTTTTGTAATTCGGCTTTTTCTCTTTAAAATTCAACAAGTTTGTTGAAAATTGACAATTTGGTTGTAAATGCATTTTTTTTAGGTTGAAAATTCCACTACTTTAATAAGGTCATCTTTTTTGGTCGAAAATTGAACTATTTTGTTAAAAATTCGTCCTTTTGAATAAAAAATTCATCTTTTATAAAAAAAACTTTTTTGCTGAAAATTAAACTCTCTTCAAAGAAGTATGTCTTTCTGCATTGAAAATTTGAATAATTGGCCCAAGTTTCATCTATTTAATCTTTTTTGTAAAAAATCAACTTTTTGGTTTGAAAATTCATCTCTTTAGTATAAAATCTAGAAATCTTAGAAAGTTAGTGTTTCATATTGGATGCAATATAGTATTAACAACAATTTTATTTAAAAGATTGTTATTCCCCCATTTTTGTTAAAAAATCACCCTATTTTCGCTCTTTTGAGGGAATGTTGGGCTAGGTTATTTTTCAGGCAAGGGGGGGGGGGTAATACAAAAATCCAGTCATCATCTAGGGGGGCCCCTGAATTCCTCCACCCAAATTCAAGAAAATTGTCTCATCTCATCATCAATGCATCTCTTATCATCTTTTATCCCTTAAGCGACTCTCTTCCCGGAAAAAGAAGGGTTGCCCCACACACGTAAACCTTTACAGCCCCGAATAAAAGCGACTTTGATCGCTCGGACACAAGCAACAAAAGTCGTCCAGGGGGCAGGACTTGGTCGAGTCGGAACAACCCCTAAACCCACAGGGTGGATTTTCACCGGTCGGTGCAGCCCGTAACACCACTGCAATTACACGAGTGCCTCTAACCCTTCCGCCCTCTAAACGGCACATAAATACATCGATTCAATTCCGTTTCGACGAGAGAGATCGTTTCCCACCCCCTGCTTGCTGCGACCTTTCTGCTCGCCCTTCTATAAAAATTTATCGACTGGCAAATTGTTTTGCGTGGTGGCCTTCCCTGCACAAATAACAAACATGCAGCACCCACATCCGATGACCAGTACCCCCCCATTCCATCCACCCCCCATTCCATCCACCCACCACCCCTAAACTTCCATCCCTCTTTTACTTGTCCTCAACAGGGATGAAATGGCGGGTGAAGTGACCCTCCCAGAGTGCTAAGCCTGTCCAGTGTGGCATTAATTAACAAAAAGTCATTAAACTTTCTACGAGCACTAGGAAAGAGAAGTGTCTCCCTTTTCGAGAAAGGACTTGATTTAGAGTGATTATTTTCTTTGTTGTCTCTTTAGGAGGATCTTTCTTTTTGTCTTTTTTACATTCTCAGCCTAATGAGAAGGTATTGGTTTTATGTAAAATTTGACTTAACCGGTTTTTTTCAAATCTTTAAATTTTGAGAACCCCTGAGTCAGAAAAAAATTATTTTTACGAAGTCTGTCCGTCTGTCTGTATGTCCGTCTGTCTGTCTGTAGTCTGTTGTATCGTGTAGGCACGATAACTTTAGAAAGATTGATCAGATTAGATTGTGCTTTGGCACAATTTTTTAGGGCCCGAAAAGGAAGAACGAGTTTGTTAACCAGCTATTTTGGATAAAAATTCAAAAAGTTACAGCATTTTCAAAATTGTTTAGACCATTTTTTTTCAAGATTCAAAAATTCTCTTTACAGCTACTCATAGTGCTCGGAAACTGAAATAATTTATTTCAATGACTTTTTTCGATAAAAAGAAAATTATCAGAGTTATAGCATTTTCAAAATAAAAAAAAAATGGAAATGAACATTTTAAGCCAAACAGCGCACGATATGAAAAAAAGTCAGAGAGAGAAAAACGTTGCTTTTTGAAAGCCCTATAAGATTATCATAACAACTTTTAGAATTTTTTCGAAAAATCGAAAATTAAAATTTTGATCTCACAAAAAATAATGAAAAATAAAAAATTCCATTTTGCGGTCGAAAAATGCAAGATTAGAAAAAAAAATGACTCAACAAAAATTGTGCACTCAGAAAAGATCTACAAATTTGTTATTAATTAATTTTTTATAGGACACGTACTTTTTCTTTTATTCGTAAAAAAGAATAGAAACAAAAATATTCAATTTTTGGACAAACGATACCAGCTACGAAAAAAAAATGAGACAAGAGTTAACACAAAAAAAGCTACAAATTTGTCATTGATCATTTTTTGATAGGATGCGTAGTTTTTGTTTTATTCGTAAAAAACTACATTAAGGATAAAAAAAATTTAATTTTTGGACAAACGACACAAGCTATACAAAAATGATTAGACAAAAGTTGCTCTTCCAAAAAAGAGTAAAAAATCATCTGAATTTGTCATCAATAATTTTTCAATAGGACGCGTAGTTTTTGTTTTAATCGTAAAAAATAACATTAAAAATAAAATAATTAAATTTTTTGAAAAACGACACAAGGACTTTTAATCGTACAAAATAAAAATTAAAAAAATTAAATTTTTGGAAAATTGACACAAAAGACGAAAAAAATGAGAAGGCAAAAGTTGTTCAACCAAAAAATATCTACAAACTTGTTATAAACTCTTGTCAAGAAAATATATTAATAATTAAAAAATCAACTTCTTGGGAAAAGAACACAAGCTACTCGTTAAAGCCGAAGGAGCTTTAACAAAAGAGAATTCACGATCACTAAATTACAGTTGTCGATGCGTTGACCTTTAATTTAAAAAGGCCTGCGCACAAATGTGAAGGAATTTCAAAGACCCAGCGCGTAGCGCGAGGAAAATACATTATCGAGCGCGAAGCGCGAGAACCAACAGTCGCGCCTTAGGCGCGCTCAAACTTGCGAGTCGCGCGCGCAGCGGGCAGATTTTTTTTTAAATTAGAAGGCCTAGATGATAAGCACGTGAAAATAGTAAGCCTATATAATAATTATTATTATGCCATTAAGCCATATCTTTTTCGGAGTTAGCGTGACTCACTCGGTGAGGAAGGGAGTTGTAGGAGCCGGTAAGTGGGGGGGGGGGGGGAGTATGGATTTGTAGATTGATCTAGAATTCCTATGTTGTTTATTTAAATAACATGTTCGTTTAGCAACAGTGAACCGACCCAGGTCGCTGATCAATCTCTCTAGCGATCACCCCAGGTAAAGAGCTTCACAGAGTCATCGTGTAAAGCTCTCCACTCGGGCCCATTAGTATATTGGCACCATATATTGCATATTGGCATCTATTTGAATAAAAAAAAAACCAATTGTCAGCCTTAAAATTACATTTTTTGGGACTTATGGAAAGAGGTCAAGAACGAAAAAATATTCCATAAAAAAAAACTTTTCTCGCCAAAAGACGCATTTTCTATAAAGCAGTTGAATTTTCAGCTCAGAAATAGAAAAATTAATATATTCAGTTCAAAAATTAATTTAAAAAAACAAACAATTTTTAACCAAATATCTAAATTTCCAGCCAAAGAAATGAAACTTAGATAAAAAAGTACATTTTTAAGGAAGTGTTTCCACTTTTACCCAAGCTGTTGAATTATCAATAGAAAAAAGTTTTCAACAGAAGTGATGAATCTTCAATCCGGAATAGTTGAATTTTCAGTTTAAAAAACTGACTTTCAAACAAAAAAACCAAAGAGATGAATTTTTAACAAAATAGTTCAGTTTTCGACCAAAGAGATGAATTTTTAGCTTCCAACCAAAACAGACCAATTTTCTTACAAAAAATACGAGTTTTTAACAAATAAAGATTTTTTAGTCATGAATGAAAAAAAATTTCATCCAAATTGTTGAACTTTCACGCCAAAAGACGGATTTTCTGTAAAACAGTTGAATTTTCAACCCGAAAAAATTAATTTTTAACAAAAAAGTTCATTTTCAACAAACAGTTACATTTTTAACCAAAAAGAGGGAATTTCAATCAACAAGATTAGTTTTCTACTAAAAAACGAATTTTCAAGTAAATAAATAAATTTTCTACCAAAAACGGAAAATCTACATTTTCAGTTAAAAAATTAATTTTTAATAAAAAAAAAAAAACGATTTTTCAGCCAAAAAGTTAAATTTCCAGCTAAAGAAATGAACCTTCAACCAAAAATAAAGCAACATTTTTATCAGTATTTCAACTTTTATCCGAGAAGTTGAATATTCAATAGGGAAAATATATTTTTTATCAAAAATAGAATGGTTACATTAAACCTAAAAAAATTAATGAAAAAAACTAAGTTTTCAACAAAGTAGTTATATTTCAAACTAATGAAATGAATTTCCAACAAACATGCTGAATCTTTAACTGGAATTGTTAAATTTTCAGTGAAAAAAATTAACTTAAAAAAAAAAAAAACCAAAGAGATTAAAATTTACCAAAATAGTCTGATTTTACACCAAAGAGATGAATTTTCTACAAAAATTATGAATCTGCAACCGAAAAAATGAATTTTTCTCAAAGCAATTTAGACCAACTTTCCAACCAAAAATACGAATTCTTAACAAATAAAGATTTTTCAGCCAAGAAAGATTTTCTTTTAAACAATTGAAAAGTCAACCCGAAAATATGAATTTTCAACTAAAAAAAAAGTAAATTTTCAACCAAAGAGGTAAGATTTACATTTTCAACTTAAAAAATAATTTTTTATAAAAAAAGAACGAATTTAAAGAACGAATTTAAAGAACAAATAGTTAAATTTTCAGCCAAAGAGATGAACCTTCAATTTAACTTTTCATCTAAAAAAATTAATTTTCAACCAAAGAGATAAATTTTTTAACTAAAGTGATGAATCTTTAACAAAAATATATTTTTTTTTATAAATTGGTTTAACCTGCAAGCAAGCAATTGAATTTTCAAAAAAAAAAAAAGAATTCTAAACGAGCAATTTAATAGTAGATATCCCAGCTAAAATAATATTTTAATAATAAATTAAAAAAGAGTTGAATTCAGTCGAAAAAATTATTTTTAAAGAATTTTTAAACCAAAAAGACAAATTTTCAAAAAAATAGTTGAGTTTTTCTGGGTGCAAGTTTGCTCTTGAAATATAGAATTGAGATGAAAAATAAAATTCGCTATGTTACATTTTTTTTATATTAAATGAAAAAAAGTAATATTGTTTTCAGTTTTCAGTTAATTTTTCAGATAATGAAAAATTCCAGAAATTCAACTGTTTTTAAATTTTCAGATGTACAATAATAAAATAATTATTCACTTAGAATGTTTTTAGACAACTAACCAATTACAAAAAGTGAAATATGGGTTGAAATATTAGCAATCGTTTCTTTTCAATTTATTAATCCTATCAGTATTATCTAATGACGGCTTCCATCCGTTTATAACCAAGCCAAGCGCTGCTTAACTTCATTGATCGAACAGGAAGCCTTAAACAATTCCACATGTCCAAATGGACACTTTAAATTGCTATCTATTTTTGAAATATTTTTCTGACTGAAACACAACCCTATTTTAATTTATCTCTTTTTTAACAAATATTTTTTTTAAAAGGAAAATTTTGCTCGTTAATGGAAAAGCATGTCTCAACTTATGAATCATACATTAAAACAAGAATTGCATGGGCTTTTCGATTTTTGTGTTAAAAAAACGCAAGTAAATTGTTTTCTAAAAAATATTGTTTAAAATAAGAGTTTTCGAAATTTACAATTTATTTATAATGATTATTACTTTTTACCTGAAAGATATTGAAAGAGGAAGTATAGAGAAATGAAGGATGGGGTATTTTCGAAATTGAATATTGATAAAATAATTCGGAAAATTTCAATTGAGTAATGGAAAATTTTAGATCTATGAAATCAATTTTTTTAGCATTAAAAATAAATTTTATAGTTTAAACAAAATGATTTTTTTAAAGTAATTCAACTGTTTTATAGAACATTCGTATTTTTTTAATGTATTTTTTGCTCTAAAATTGAAGTATCTAATACAAAATGAAAGTATTTGAGCTAAATGTGCAGTATTTGTTGAAAATTACTTTATTTAACTAAATTTAAAATTTAACTAGGTCATTGAAAATTCAAATTTTTATTGAAAATTCGTCTCCTTTTAAAGACAAAAATTAATCAATTTGGATTAAAATTGAACTTGTTGATTGAAAATTAAACTGTCTTATAGAAAATTCGTATTTTTATTTTATTTTATTTTTTTTTTTGCATTGACATGGCAACACAACCAAACATCTTTGATGGTGACACAACCAACACAATGAACGGGGTCAAAGTTATGAAGAAACTTGGTTGCCCGTAACATACCGTATCCCCGCCCCCTACCTAAAATGCTCCACGAGTATGGCACAGAGAAGTCACCACATTATTCAACTGTCTTATAGAAATGTTGTATTTTTTCATCTAAAATTAAACTATTATATACAAAAAGAAAGTATTTTGTCGAAAGTTACATTTCAATCAAAATACGTTAAATTTTTCTGTCATTTAAAAATTATCCTTTCAACTGTAAATCAAATAGGTTCCTTGAAATTATTTATTATTTTTGTTTTACATTTGGAATAAAAATGACACATTATATTAAATTCCTAGTAGGAGAGACTTTTAAAGTGAAAATATAAAGTGAATAATCGCAATACGTAAGAACATAAACGCATTTAGAAAATCATTCTCAATTGTTTAATGATAAATGATTTTACAGTCTTACTGAATTAAGCTTTAGGTTACTATTATTTTGATTCTATTATTCATAAAAATAATCATTATTATCTAATATGGTAGACAATAAAGCAATATAGAAGCATTGACATGGCAACACAACAAAACATCTTTGATGGTGACACAACCAACACAATGAACGGGGTCAAAGTTATGAAGAACCTTGGTTGCCCGTAACATACCGTATCCCCGCCCCCTACCTAAAATGCTCCACGAGTACAGCACAGAGAAGTCACCACATTATATTATTATTATATTATAATTTATTCATATTATAATATATTATAATATTATTGGCCTTATTATAATATTGGCCTACTGATAATTTATTAACGACTCTTTCCTTTGGTTAATAGAATTATAAGTTTTATCTAATTCCTAGAGGAACATTTTTATAATTTCAGGATTGATTTCCTCAAACGGGAATTGTCGATTTTATTGAACAGCAAGTGGAAAATTGTAAAATTCAACTATTCTTTCAAAGGATAAGGCGATAATGACAAACATAACCATTACAACCATAGTCGGTGAATATCAACGGTGTAGCTTTTTAGCTCTGATAGGTGGAGCGAAACCGACGTAACCGAGGTAAAAATTACTCATGTAGAAAATTGATGGTGACACAACCAACACAATGAACGAGATCAAAGTGATGACGAACCTTGGTTGCCCGTAACATACCGAATCTTTGCCCCCTTCCCAAAATGCTCCACGAGTACGGCACAGAGAAGTCACCACATTATATTATTTTTATATTATAATTTATTTATATTATAATATATTATTATATTTTAATATTAGTATATTAGGCCCGACCGGGCCTACTGATAATTTATTAACGACCCTTTCCATTGGTTAATAGAATTATAATTTTTTTTTTCAATTCGTAGATAGATAGAAGTTAGATTCCCCCAAACGGGAATTGTCGATTTTATTGAACAGCAAGTGGAAAATTGTAAAATTCGACTATTTTTTTCAAAGGATAAGGCGATAATGACAAACATAACCATTACAACCATAGTCGGTGAATATCAACGGTGTAGCTTTTTGGCTCTGATAGGTGGGGCGAAACCGACGTAACCGAGGTAAAAATTACTCATGTAGAAAATTGATGGTGACACAAGCAACAAATGAACGGGATCAAAGTTATGAAGAACCTTGGTTGCCCGTAACATACCGTATCCCCGCCCCCTACCTAAAATGCTCCACGAGTACGGCACAGAGAAGTCACCACATTATATTATTATTATATTATAATTTATTCATATTATAGTATATTATTATAACATTATTATATTATAATATTATTATATTATGCTACTGATAATTTATAATTGACTCTTTCCATTGGTTAATAGAATTACAAGTTTTATTTAGTTCGTAGAGGAACATTTTTCTAATTTCAGGATTGATTTCCTCAAATGGGAATTTTCGATTTTATTGAATAGCAAGTGGAAAATTGTAAAATTCGACTATTTTTTCAAAGGATAAGGCTATAATGACAAACATAACCATTACAACCATAGTCGGTGAATATCAACGGTGTAGCTTTTTGACTCTGGTAGGTGGGGCGAAAGCGACGTAACCGAGGTAAAAATTACTCATGTAGAAAATTTATGGTGAAACAACCAACAAAATGAACGTGATCAAAGTTATGAAGAACATTGGTTGCCCGTAACATACCGAATTCCCGCTCCTACCTAAAATGCTCCACGTGTACGGCACAGAGAAGTCACCACATTATATTATTATTTATTTATATTATAGTATATTATTAAAACATTATTAGATTATAATATTATTATATTAGGCTACTGAGAATTTATTAACGAGTCTTTCCATTGGTTAATAGAATTATAAGTTTTTTTTTAATTCGTAGCGGAACATTTTTCTAATTTCAGGATCGATTTCCTGAAACGGGAATTTTCGATTTTATTGAACAGCTAGTGCAAAATTATAAAATTCGACTATTTTTTTTAAGGATAAGGCGATAATGACAAACATAACCATTACAACCATGGTCGGTGAATATCAACGGTGTAGCTTTTTAGCTCTGATAGGTGGAGCGAAACCGACGTAACCGAGGTAAAAATTACTCATGTAGAAAATTGATGGTGACACAACCAACACAATGAACGAGATCAAAGTGATGACGAACCTTGGTTGCCCGTAACATACCGAATCTTTGCCCCCTTCCCAAAATGCTCCACGAGTACGGCACAGAGAAGTCACCACATTATATTATTTTTATATTATAATTTATTTATATTATGATATATTATTATATTTTAATATTATTATATTAGGCCCGATTGGGCCTACTGATAATTTATTAACGACCCTTTCCATTGGTTAATAGAATTATAATTTTTTTTTTCAATTCGTAGATAGATAGAAGTTAGATTTCCTCAAACGGGAATTGTTGATTTTATTGAACAGCAAGTGGAAAATTGTAAAATTCGACTATTTTTTTCAAAGGATAAGGCGATAATGACAAACATAACCATTACAACCATAGTCGGTGAATATCAACGGTGTAGCTTTTTGGCTCTGATAGGTGGGGCGAAACCTACGTAACCGAGGTAAAAATTACTCATGTAGAAAATTGATGGTGACACAACCAACAAATGAACGGGATCAAAGTTATAAAGAACCTTGGTTGCCCGTAACATACCGTATCCCCGCCCCCTACCTGAAATGCTCCACGTGTAGGGCACAGAGAAGTCACCACATTATATTATTATTTATTTATATTATAGTATATTATTAAAACATTATTATATTATAATTATATTATATTAGGCTACTGAGAATTTATTAATAACTCTTTCCATTGGTTAATAGAATTACAAGTTTTTTTTAATTCGTAGCGGAACATTTTTCTAATTTAAGGATCGATTTCCTGAAACGGGAATTTTCGATTTTATTGAACAGCTAGTGCAAAATTGTAAAATTCGACTATTTTTTTAAGGATAAGGCGATAATGACAAACATAACCATTACAACCATAGTCGGTGGATATCAACGGTGTAGCTTTTTGACTCTGGTAGGTGGGGCGAAACCGACGTAACCGAGGTAAAACTTACTCATGTAGAAAATTTATGGTGAAACAACCAACAAAATGAACTTGATCAAAGTTATGAAGATCATTGGTTGCCCGTAACATACCGAATTCCCGCCCCTACCTGAAATGCGCCGCGTGTACGGCACAGAGAAGTCACCACATTATATTATTATTTATTTATATTATAGTATATTATTAAAACATTATTATATTATAATATTATTATATTAGGCTACTGTGAATTTATTAACGACTCTTTCCATTGGTTAATAGAATTATAAGTTTTTTTAATTCGTAGCGGAACATTTTTCTAATTTCAGGATCGATTTCCTGAAACAGGAATTTTCGATTTTATTGAACAGCAAGTGCAAAATTGTAAAATTCGACTATTTTTTTTAAGGATAAGGCGATAATGACAAACATAACCCTTACATCTATGATCGGTGAATATCAACGGTGTAGCTTTTTGGTTCTGATAGGTGGGGCGAAACCGACGTAACCTAGGTAAAAATTACTCATGTAGAAAATTGATGGTGACACATCCAACACAATGAACGGGATCAAAGTTATGAAGAACCTTGGTTGCCCGTAACATACAGTATCCCCGCCCCCTACCTAAAATGCTCCACGAGTACAGCACAGAGAAGTCACCACATTATATTATTATTATATTATAATTTATTTATATTATAATATATTATTATATTAGGCCCGATTGGGCCTACTGATAATTTATTAACGACTCTTTCCATTGGTTAATAGAATTACAAGTTTTATTTAATTCATAGAGGAAAATTTTTTTAATTTCAGGATCGATTTCCTCAAACGGGAAATGTCGATTTTATTGAACAGCAAGTGGAAAATTGTAAAATTCGACTATTTTTTTAAAGGATAAGGCGATAATGACAAACATAACCATTACATCCATGGTCGGTGAATATCAACGGTGTAGCTTTTTGGCTCTGATAGGTGAGGCGAAATAGACGTAACCGAGGTAAAAATTACTCACGTAGAAAATTAAATTATAAATCTTGCCAAGATACGAAGATTAACTCCAGCTCGTGTAAAATCTATTCACATCCAAGTCGATTGTCAGCAGCGATATTACAGCTTGAAAAAAAAATTATTTCTGAGTCTTGAAATTTGTATGCAATTAACTTATCAATCTTCTTAAAATACACTTTAGTACTGAAACGATGTGTGTTGATTAAAATTTAAACTAAATTAAATTAATTAATTAAATTCAGGATTACTCTTAAAAAAAACTAATTGTGAGCGATGAAAGTTGTTGTTTTTTTAGAAGATATCGCCATAAAATTTCTAACATAATTTAGCCGATTTTCTAATTATTATTGTTTTATAATTATTTATTTCACGAAAACTGAGGAAAAAACCGTTTTGTAGATTTGACCCCCCCCCCCAGAAGAAAATAAACTTGCTGTGTACTATACATAAATAATTCTTCTAACGTTAAATTTAATGTGTATAAACAGTTGGTATAAAGAAATAGTCAACTATGTCGTTTTTTTGGGGATTTTTTTTTCAATTGGAATTACTGAGATTTTTCCAAAGAAAATGATAGTTCGTAACTAAAAACTTTTCATAATTTACAGTTAATATTGTTATTAACAATTTTGAATACAAATATCCAATGAGAATATTTCACTCAAAGACAGATAAAATGAAGTAATAAAATACATCGAAAAATGAATAAGACCATTGTTGACAAATTTATAAACAAATTTTGATGTTATAATACTTGTAAATAATTTGATTGATACATATATCGAATTTGTTCATTGTCGCGCAGAAGAAAATATTCCCTTCGTAATACTCATGTTAAATTGTTAATAACAATTCAAAATATTTGTTTTTGATGATATTTATTTAATAAAAAATAATAAATTGATTATTCTTATACTGACATGAGAACTAAGAGGGGAAAAATGCCTTTCATGATATGATATCATGATATGAGATAATCTTCAGGAGAAAGTTTTTGCGAATTTGCAAAAGTTACGTACATGAGTGAAGGACCCCCTCCCTCCTAACGTAACGAATCGTAATAAAATGTTTCAAAACATAAGGTTACATATGGTCATGACTTCAATTGGAATGATATTAAAATTCTTTATCATGAAAAAAAATCAGAAAAAGAGAGAATTCATGGAGGTGTTATTTATAAAGAGAGAAGGTAAAAAGGCTATCAATTTAAAAAGGGACCTCTTCAAGATATAATAAAGTATAGAATATAGTAATTAATTGGTTAAAGTTATTTTCTTTGACTTGATAACAGAAAGAATTCTTTTCTATTAAACAATCAATTTCTCAATAAATAATTTTGAATGCATTAAACTTAATTAATTTATAATTAAAACTGATTAAAATATTTTCTTTACAGCTATATTAATTTTTTCATACCTTTAGTTATTCCCTATAAATAATCCCTGATGAGGAGGTCTAAATTGGCCTCGAAACATGTTGGTCCCCTCGTAGTTATTCTTGTCTCTAATGAGCCGAAAAGTGAGGTTGTTTAGGAATTTTATTTTGTAATTATGAATCTTTTTCCTGCTTATTTTGCAAAAATTATTCATGATAAAATGGAATTATTTTCAATCTTAATTAAAAAATGTTTAAATAGAGACCCTAAACCAGGGCTCGCCAGAAGTCAGTCTTTAACTGACAAGACTGACAGTGTCAGTAACGAATACTAGGTCAAACAGGCCCTCATAAATATTCGTCGACCTTGTCCTTCGACTCGTCCCTAATCCTTCACGGTAAATTACAGTTTGAAATAAAAAAATAAAATGTATTGTGAATTCAAGTAGAAAAAAATCAGACCCTTCAGTGTGAACAATGAACCGCAACGAGCCGTGACCGTAACGACCGTAACCCTTTTCAGGATTCCTGGAAAACGAAGAAAAAAATTAAAGAAAAACTTTCTGTCAGTCTCGCACTTGTCGTGTCAGTCTGCACCTGCTGAAAGTGGCGAGCCCTGCCCTAAACTCATGATTCTTTCCAATCTGCAGGGTTTGCTTATTAATAATTTAAGATTCCTTTAAATTGAGTTTACATAGTTTTACCTCAATTTTCTTGTAAGAAATCTTTCTTTTCATTCAAATTTTTGTGAAAATAATGTACTGAATTTTAGCAATTTTCAGAAATGTATTTAAATAATTTGGATTGTTTTTTTTTTCTTATTTGGAAAATTTAATAATCTAAATAGATTGTACTCAGACTAACCCACTAATTTAAAATCTTTTTTTTTTTGCTTGTCAAGTGTACAATTGGAAAAAAACTAATGAAGAGAATTGAGAAAGGGCGAAAAATTTGAGGATGGACTAGGGGTTGTTGAGACCTGAATCCGGCTTCAGATGCCAAAAATGCTGAAATTCGAGAAAACGCCGTAACAGGCAGTTACGGCTCTCTTCGAATTACGGACCTCAGAAATAGGCCTGCCGTGATTTGAGAGAACGCCGTTCATGGCAAAAGAATATAATAACTAATAATAAGTGCAGTTACGGCGTTTCTTGAATCACAAATCTTTTTTCTCGAGGTTCGATGATTCCGGAGAACGCCGTAAGCACTTACTCTTACTTACTCTCCGAAATCACGAAGGCTCGAAATCGCCGTCCAATAATTTTGGTAAAGTCCGTAACTGCCCGTTACGGCCCGTTACGGCGTTTTCTCAAATTTTGACGTCACGTATTCAGTCGTCTCTGATTTACGCCTGCAGTAAACGGTCTGTTACGGCTCTCTCTCAAATCACAACTCGCCCATCTTTGCAGTTACGGTGTTTTCCAAAAATTATACAATAATTATTTTTAAAGTTATTAACAATTTTAAAAAAACATTTCAATACTCAGATGTATCTTTTTTTCACGATTCCAACGATATAAAAAACTCATTTTTCGATTTTTTGTAGTTAACGGTGTTTTTCCGAATCACGGCAGAAAAGAACTGGACCAAATTTCAAAATGAGGAAAGGACTTCTGAACGTAATCTTCTTGGCATGAGACAGGCAGCAAAGTTGTAAATTAATATTACTATAAATTAAAATGTATTATGTAAGTTTCGCGGTCGTGTCGGCAGCTTCTTCGCGAATACTATCCGCAACTTTCTCATCTGTGTGGGTGGGTTAAATGCACAGAAATGTATACAACGTTTTATAGACAAATACAGAGAAACACTCTGTTGGTTGCGGTCGCGTGCACTCTTGGGGGCATTCTAAGGAGGAAGGGGTGGCTCGCGGGGTGTCGGTACTAGGCGTCAGAGGAAATCGGGTGTTTTTGCGGGGGGGGGGGGGGAGTTGAAAGTGAGATGGAGGAAAGCGAGTACGGTAATACCGACAAGGCCAGCGTGGTATCTGCTCGCCTAACGCCGGAGTTCCCTCGTAAACTCTTAGGAAACTTTGCAGACAAATACAGAAATATTTTGCAATGGAAACACGTCCCTCAGAAATTAAATATCGTGATAACGGTGTTGCGAATCCTCCGAGAGAGCGAGAGAGAGAGACCAAGAGTTAACAATTTCAAATCAAGCTGAGTTAAGATGATCTAGAGCTGTAATGATATTTTGCAATTGACCCCCCCCCCACGTGGCATCCCCTCCCCCTCTGGGGGGGGGGTGCGCAATGTGACATCACACATGGAAAATATAAATGTAAATAACAATTTTTTGAAATGTGTGAACATATGGAAATGAGTGATTTTATTAAACATGTGAAAATGCAGAATTTACAATCTTTTCACTGTAGCCCTCTTCACGCGTTTTTGAAGAATTCCTATTTTTGTATAGTTTTCAAGAAATTTCCACTTTTTCTCGTTTTTTCGCTTAGATACGATCTGAATTTATGGAAAATGTTTTGAAATGTGTGAAAAAATGAAAATTTGTGATTTTATTAAACAGGAATCTAAATACAGAATTTGCCCTCTCTCTACTATACCGCTCTTCACGCGTTTTTAAGAAATTCCATTTTTTCTATCGTTTTCAAGAAATTTACCTTTTTCTCGCTTAAATGCGATCTGAATTATTACACAACAATTTTTTGAAATGCGTGAATAAATGAAAGTTAATGATTTTATTAAACAAGTGAAGCATATAAATACAAAACTCACCCCCTTCCCTCTATACGCCTCTTCACGCGTTTCTGATGAATTCCTTTTCTTCAATCGTTTTCAAGAAATTTTACCTTTTTCTCGTTTTTTCGCTTAAATTTGATCTGAATTATTCCACAACAATTTTTTGAAATGCGTGAAAAAACGAAAATTAGTGGTTCCATTGCACAAGTAAAGCGTCTAAATATAGAATTCACCCCCTTTCCACTATACCGCATCTTCACGCGTTTCTAAGAAATTACTTTTCTTCAATTGTTTTCAAGAAATTTTCCCTTTTTCTCGTTTTCTCGCTTAAATGCGATCTAAGTTATTAGACAATTTTTTGAAATGCGTTAAGATATGAAAATTAGTGATTTTATTGAACAAGTAAAGCATTTAAATACAGAATTCATCCTCTTTCAACTATACCCCATCTTCACGCGTTTTTAAAGAATTTCTTTTTTTCAATCGTTTTCAAGAAATTTCCACGTTTTCTCATTTTTTCGCTTAGATACGATCTGAATTAATAGAAAATTTGTTGAAATGCGTGAACAAATGAAAATTAGTGATTTCATCAAACAAGTATCTAAATACAGAATTCACCCTCTTTCCACTATACCCCTCTTCACGCGTTTTTAAGGAATTCCATTTTTTTCATCGTTTTCAAGAAATTTCCCCTTTTTCTCGTTCTTTCGCTTAAATATGATCTGAATTATTCCACAACAATTTTTTGAAATGCGTGAACAAACGAAAATTACTGGTTTCATTGAATAAGTAAAGCGTCCTAATATAGAATTCACCCCCTTTCCACTATTCCGCATCTTCACGCGTTTCTAAAGAATTACCTTTCTTCAATCGTTTTCAAGAAATTTTCCCATTTTCTCGTTTTTTTCGCTTAATTGTGATCTGAATTAATAGACAAGAATTTCTTGGGATACGTGGAATAATGAATATGAGCGATTTTATTAAACAAGTAAAGTATCTAAATACAGAATTCACGCTCTTTCACTATACCCCCCTTCACGCGCTTTGAAAGAAATTCAATTTTTTCTATCGTTAGTAAGAAATTTTCCCTTTTTCTCGTTCTTTCGCTTAAATGCGATGTGAATTATTACACAATAAATTTTTGAAATGCGTGAATAAATGAAAATCAATGATTTTATTAAACAAACGAAGCATCTAAATACAGAATTTGCCCCCTTTCCACTATACCCCTCTTCACGCGTTTTTCAAGAATTCCATTTTTTCTATCGTTTTCAAGAAATTTTCCCTTTTTCTCGTTTTTTCGCTTAAATGCGATCTGAATTAATAGACAAGAATTTCTTGGAATGCGTGGAATGATGAAAATAAGCGATTTTATTAAACAAGTGAAGCATCTAAATACAGAATTCACCCTCTTTCCACTATACCTCTCTAGACGCGTTCTTAAAAAATTCCTTTTTTTCCATCGTTTTCAAAAAATTTCCCTTTTCTCGTTTTCTAGCTTAAATGCGATCTAAGTAATCAGGCAATTTTTTGAAATGCGTGAAAATATAGAAATTAGTGATTTTATTAAACAAGTAAAGCATCTGAATACAGAATTCACCCCCTTTCCACTATAGGGTAAGGAGGGGCAGCGCCGACCGGTGGGGCAAAGGTAACTTTGCTTATAACATCGCTATTATTTAACAATTTTCATTCTACTTTGCATTAAATAAATCTGTTTTATTATAGAGATAGCGTTACTTACTGATATCTTGAAAATTGACGTTGTAAAAGAAAAATTATGCAGAAAAGAGTTTTGACAACGAAAGAATGGAAGATTCGCTGGCAGAAATGTAAAGTTTTCGACGTTAATGGCAATACTTACAGTATGAAAATTTGACATTTTGACAGATAAAACAATATCACATTATGTCATTATAATAATTGAACGTAATACAAGTCCAAAGTGTATTTAATATCGTAAATAATTGAGGCCTCACCAGTGGGGCAAGCCCGACCAAAATAATAGTTTACACGTGCTTAGGTTATAAACGTATCATAAGTTTGGTCGATAAGTCATCGGTAATGTAGAACAGCCACTTATCTTCTGGGCTACATGCAAGAAACTCTATTATATATTATTATTTTCAATCCGTCGGTAGAGCGGGTGTTCTGTACTGGTACGGTAGAAACCTTTGCGCGTACTCCGTCTCTAGTTGAATGTCAACTAATAAGAGGTTATATCACAGCTATCACTATTTTTATTAAAAATAACTTATTCTTCTTGCTGAATATGTCTAAAGGTAATTTTTCCAATACATAAAATACCACAGACGCGGAACATCATGTTTTCCACTCTTCAGATGTTTTGATTTTCATAAAAAGCTGCGGTTGGCTTTGCCCTCCGGTGTGGGGCAAAGCCGACGAAATACAGCTTGTCAGAAATAATTCAATTATTAAATCATTGTTTTATCCATATAATTGTTACTTATAGAATTATGATGTACAATAATGTAGGACTCGAAATGGGAAAAAAATGGATCAATTCCACATCTTATTAACTTTAAAAAAATCATTGACTGTTAACTGGTCGGCGCTGCCCCTCCTTACCCTACCCTTCTTCCCTCGTTTCTGATGGATTCCTTTCCTTCAATCGTTTTCAAGAAATTTATTATTTATTGAAAGATTTAATTCAATAAATTTAATTAAATTTCAATATTATATGATTTTATTATAT
>CAKNYM010051022.1:174033-186658 GCA_932195095.1 Andricus curvator
AATTAATGTTCTTAATTGAAAATTCGACTGCTTGGTGGCAAGTTGAACTGTTTGGTTGAAAATTCATTTTATTAGTTGAAAATTCATCTCTTTGGTAATTATTTTGTTGAAAATTCGTTCCAATTGGTTAAAAAATAATGTTTTAACTGAAAATTTAACTATTTCATTATTCGTTGAAAAATTCTATGACTTTCGTTGAAAAATCAACAATTTGTTTAAAAATGAACTTTTTGGCTGAAAATTGATTTATTGGTTGAAATTTGATATTTATGGGTTGAAAATTTAGCTCTTGCATGGAAAATTTGTCTTTTTTATTTGTCAATCCATTTTTTTTTGTAGAATATTGATCTGTTTTGGTTAAGAATGCAACTTTTTGGTTCAAAATTAATCTGTTTTTTTTTAATATCAATTATTATATTTTTTGTTGAGAATTAATAATTTTTTATTGAAAATTCAACTACTTGGTCAAAGTTTAAACTTCTTCAATAAAAATATACTTTTTTGTTGAGGATTCATCATCAAAATGTAAAATTCGACTATTTTATTAAAAGTTTGATTATTTTATTGGAAATTTCATTATTTTGCTAAAATTTTAATTTTAGTGATTTTGTTGACAATTCAGATATTTTGTTGAAAAGTTAATTGCTTTGTTGAAAATGTATCTTTTTGTATTAAAAATTAATCTTTTTTAGAATAAAAATTAATCTTTTTTAGGATGAAAATTAATCTTTTTTGCTATGAAAATTCATTTTTCTTGGTTGAAAAGCAAGCTTTCTTCTGAAAAATTCATCTTTTTGGATTAAGGTTTCAACTATTTGGTTAAAATGCAACTGTTTGTGGTTAGAGGTAATTCATTTTTTTTTTCAAAGTTTGAACATTTGGCTGAAAATTGGTAATTTAAGTTCGAAAATTCAAATATTTTGTTAAAAATTCGTTTATTTTACTCAAATCTTCAAATAATTAGCTCTAATTTTTTTGTTTGAAAATTCGATTATTTGGTTGAAAATTCATCCTTTTGAGTTGATACTCCAACCACTTCGTGGAAAATATAATTATTACCTTGAAAATTGAACTGTTTGTTAAAAATCCATTTTTTGTTATTTGCAAAATACACTGCTTTGTTGAGAATTCATCTTTTTTAATGAAAAATTAATCTTTTTTGGATTGGAAATTCACCTTTTTTGGTAGAAAATTTGTTGACAATAAAATTAATCTTTTTGTTTGAAAATTCTACCGTTTTCTAAAAAAATGTATCTTTTTGGTTTGAAGATTCGAATTTTTTCTTAAAAATGGTTCGTGGTTAAAGTTCTTCCTTTTTTGTTTGCGAATACGACCATTTGGTTTAAAATTGCTCTTCGAAGTTTGAAAATTCAACTTTATAAATATGTTAATGCAACTTTATAAATTTGTAAATACAAGTTTTTTCTTTTTAAGTTAATTTATTTGTTTGCTGAAAATTCAACTATTTTGTTAAAAAAATCATCTTTTTCGGTTTAAAATGTTTATTTTAGTGTTTAAAAATCAACTATTTCCTAAAACATACGACATTTCAGCTTGAAACTATTTTTTTGAAAATTCATGAAGGCCATGTGACGAGTGGGTCACGTGACCGGATTCCTACCTTACCGACATTTTTTTTATTATCTAACTTATTTTCACACAAATAGCGACATCGAGTCCTGAATTTCAATAATCATGCAAAAAGAAAAAAAAATATTTACAAAAAAAACTTCTTTCATAATTATAAAAATTCAGGAATAGTGGGTTTTTGTAAAAAGTTTTTTTTTGTAAATATTTTTTTTTGTTGCTTTTTTCATGATTATTAAAATTTAGGACCAGACCCACCTTTTTTAGTGCTTCTTATTTAGTATCCCAAATTTTTAACTCGACTTGGCGCTTCGTGTGAAAATAAGTTAAGAAATAAAAAAAGTGCCGGTAAGGTAGGAATCTGCTCACGTGACCCACTCATCACATGGCCTTAAGGGAAATTAGAGGAAGTGAGGGGAAATGAGGGGTGGGGGAGTAGGTGAAATCAGGGGAGGGAAAGTGGGGTGAAATGTGGGGAAGGAAATTAGGAGAAGTAGGGGAAAAAGAGGGGGCGGGATGTAGGGGAAGTGAGGTAACATTATGGGAGAGGAAGTAGCGGAAGACAGTAGAAACGAGGGAGGGGGAAGTATATGGGATGAGGGAAAATTATGAGAGAATGAGTAGGAGTAGTAAGAAATGAGAGGAGGGGAACTAGGGGAAGTGAGGAGCAATGAAGGGTGGGGAAGTAGGGGATGCATGAGAAGTAGGAAAAATTATTAGCAAAAGGGTGAGTAGGGGAAGTGGGGGGTGAAAAAGAGTGTTAGCTGGGAAAGCGAAGAGAGGGGTAAATAGAGGAGGAAGAAGTTGGGAAAGGGGTGGGGGTAAATGGTGGGGGTGAAGGGTGGAAGTATACAGAATATCATCTTATTTTCAATTCAGAAATAAATAAAAAATGAAAACCGTTGTTAGGCGTCGATTTCCTCGGACGTCACTCGAGCCAAATAGTTATTTGAGGGGGTGGAGGTTTCGGGGGCGGCGGATGTGTGTACCAATTATACAGACAACTATTGTGCGGCTCTCATTAAACGACGGCAACAAATTCGATTACTTCTGGTTCCAAATTTCAACCGCTCGGTAAATGGCACCGAAACCGCTCTCCACCCTCAAGAGGGTAGAATTCGCCCGAGACCATTTTCCCCGGGTCGAAGCACCCGGATTCTACGGTGAATTTATTTTACGACTAAACAGAAAATTAGTGAACGTTTCGGGTTTGCGGTGTTTAGGCTCGGTACAACAACACCCGGGAATTTCGGCTCGAGACACAGCTACGATTTCGAGATTAATGGGGACCAAAAAGGAGGGGTTGCTTCTCTCAGGAAGGGTAACTTATTCTCAAGGGTCTCAATTCAATTTTCCGAATTTTTCACATTTTCCTTGAAGGAAGGTCGATTAATTACGTAAGGATGATTTCTGAAATTTTGGACGCCCCCCCCCCTATTTTAAGGATTCGTAAGATTTTTTTAATCCGACCACCCCTCTCACGAAAGATTTTATATTCTTTATTTTAAAGGATTTCAGAGAACACAAAGTATTTCAAAAAATTATAAACTTTTCACGGAATTAAACGAAATTTCCAAAGTTTTTTAGGGATATTATGAGATCTCAAGGAATTAAAAAGTATTTCAAGGAATTAGAAAAGATGGAGGGTACGATTTAAAATAATTTCAAAATATTTCAAGAGTTTAAAGAAATTACCGAGTACAATTTCAAGGAGAGTTTCAATTTTTCAAGGGATTTTACAAGATTTTAAGGGACTTTGAGAAATTTTATCAGATTTTTAGAAATTTTACTAGATTTTGAAGAATTTCAAGAAATACTAAGGATTTCGATATATTTGGACGAATTTTAAGAAATTAAGAACGATTTCCACGGATTTCAAGAAATTTAAAAATATTTCAAAATAAGTAGTATAATAAAATCTAAATATAAATTTAAAAAAAATTTTAAAAAATAAAAAAAGTAAAATAAAAATATAAAAATAGAATAAAAATATTATTTTTATATAAATAAGTAGTAGTAATTTCAAAGGACTATAAAGGATTTTTTGTGATTCCTAAGTATTTCACTAATTTTAAAGGATAACAAGATTTTAATGAGATTTCGAAGATTTAAATGGGTTAAAAGGATTTCATCAGATTTCAAAAGATTTGCCAAGATTTGAAAGGATTTTCAGGGATTTCAAAAGATTTTCGAAATTTAAAAAGGACTTTCAGGGATTTCTATAGCACTTAAAGAATTATAAGGGATTTTTATAGGGTTTTTAAAGATTTGAAGCAATTTTAAGGATTCAAAAACATTTCACGGAATCTCGAAGAATTTAAAAAGATTTCACGGAATTTCGAAGAATTTAAAAAGATTCTCACAGTTTTTGAAGAATTTTAAAGGAATTTTAAGAGATTATGATCGATTGTACGATATCTATAGAATTTAAAGGATTTTAAGAAATTTTTAAATGATTCAAAAAAGTTTAAGGGATTTTTAAATTTTTTTAAAAATTCATGAGATGTTGAATTTTATTAAATATTTTAACAATTAAATTTAATAAATTTGTTTGAAAAATAGGATTAAATACCCTATTATTAAAAAATAAAAAATAAATTTTTATAATAAATTTTAATAATTTCACGAATTTTGAGGAAAGCAGGAGATTTGAGTAAGATTTTGAAGATTCGAAGGGCTTTAAAGAGATTCTATAAGATTCCAAAAGATTTTTTAATATTTCAAAGGATTTTAGAGGATTTTGTAAGATTTCAAAGGATTCAACGGACTTCCAAATGATTTCCGAAAATTTGAAAGGATTTTTAAGGATTTCTATAGAATTTAAAGGATTATAAGGGATTTTGATAGGGTTTTTGAGATTTCAAGCGATTTAAGGATTTCAAAAGATTTCACGGAATCTCGAAGAATTTAAAAAGATTCTCACAGTTTTTGAAGAATTTTAAAGGAATTTTTAAAGATAATGATCAATTGTACGATATCTATAGAATTCAAAGGATTTCAAGAAATTTTTTAATGATTTAAAAAAGTTTAAGGGATTTTTAAATTTTTTAAAGAATTCATGAGCTGTTGAATTTTATTAAATATTTTAACAATTAAATTTAATAAATTTGTTTGAAAAATAGGATTAAATACCCTATTATTAAAATAATAAAAAATATATTTATATAATAAATTTTGATAATTTCACGAATTTTGAGGATATCAGGAGATTTGAGTAAGATTTTGAAGATTCGAAAGGCTTTAAAGAGATTTTATAAGATTTCGAAAGATTTTTTGAGATTTCAAATGATTTTAGAGGATTTCGTAAGATTTCAAAGGATTCAACGGAATTCCAAAAGATTTCCGAAAATTAGAAAGGATTTTTAAGGATTTCTATAGAATTTCAAGAATTATAAGGGATTTTGAAAGGGTTTTTAAGATTTCAAGCGATTTAAGGATCTCAAAAGATTTCACGGAATCTCAAAGAATTTTAAGGGATTTTCACAGTTATTAAAGGATTTGAAAGGCATTTTTTGAAATTATGATCGATTGTCCGATATCTATAGAATTCAAGGAATTTTAAGGAATTTTCATATGATTCAGAACATTGTAAGAGATTTTCAAAACTTAAAAAAAAAATTCAGGAGGTTTCAAAGGATTGCGAAAATTCTTGAAGATTTTCAAGATTTTATCGAAACCTTAAATTTCATTAAATATTTTTAAAATAAAATGTCATAAATTTTAATAAAAAATAGGATTAGATACACTATTATTAAGAAATAAGAAATATTTTTGTATAATAAATTTGAATAATTTCACGAATTTTGGAGGATATCAAGGGATTTTTAATGTCAAAGATTTGAAGGATTTAAAGAGATTTCGTAAGAATTTAAAATTTACAGGATATTTCAAAAGATTTGCGAAATATTTATTACATTTATTTTTTCATCATATTTCTTTTTTTTAATTGCATTTATTGTTATTTTTGTTTAATATTTCACGAAATTTCTAGGATTTTAATCGATTTCAAGAGATTTCCAGGAATTATAAGGGATTTTTATAAAATTTAGAAGATTTAAATCTATTTGAACAATTTTTACAGTTTGGAAGGGTCTTAAGGGATTTCAAGAGATTTCGAAAATTCACGAATTTTTAAAGGGATCAGGGGAATTCACTGATATTTTGAAATTTAAAAGGATTTAGAAATATATAAGCTATTTAAAATAATTTAAAGGTATGGCCAACGGCCATACCACGCTGAAAAACCCAGTTCTCGTCAGATCACTGAAGTTAAGCAGCGTTGGACGCGGTTAGTACTTGGATGGGTGACCATTCAAGAATACTGACATGAGTGCTGTTGGCACATCGTGGGTGTGGTGAGCCCATACTTGTAGTTATTTATAACTACAAGAAAAACCTAGAAACACTACCCGAATCGGGTAGTGTCACGCCTACCCTGAAAGGGAAATGGTTTAATGGTATAGTAAAGGATATTTTTGGTTCGAAAAATATTTTTTTTCAGTTGAAAATTCAACTATATTGGTAAAAATTCTTTTTTTCTTTAAATTCGTCTTTTGGTGGAAAATTCATAATTGATGGCAGAAGATTCATCTTTATTGATTGAAAATGATTTTTTTTTAATTCAACTTTTCGACTTAAAAGTTCAAAGGTCTTCTTCAAATATTCTGATAAATTCATCTTTTTTGGTTAAAAATGAACTTTTTTGTTGAAAAATGAACTGAATTTGAAAAAATTGGTCTTTCTGTCTTGAACATTTAACTATTTGGTTGAAAGTTTAACTATTGTGTTAGAAATTCTTTTCTTTTGCTTGAAAATTCGACTACTTGGTTGTTAATGCAACTGTTTGGTTAAAAATTAATTTTTTATTTAAATTCTTTTTTTATGATTTAAACTATTTTTTGTTTTTCAAATCCAACTTTTCAATGGAAAAAGCGAAAAAATCGTACTTTCTTGGTAGTTTTTCCAACAAGTTCAAAAGCTCAGCCTAAATCTTACTTTTCCCAAGTCACTCCTTATTGTTTAATCAATTTACAATCTTTTAATATCCAGAATTAATGGTGTTTTCTTAATGCCGGTAGTGTACCTATATAATATTTTCGAGGAAAGCACTTTATTTTTGAGAAATAAATCAAAAAGGGCGATGAAGTTTATTGTAAGTTGAAAATCTACGATCCTGCCTAGAGGGTATAGGAACAACAGTATATCCGGGATTTTTGGCATTTGGTACTTGGGAAGTGTAACAAAGAGGATTTTCTCAAGCTTCTCATTGTCGCCTAAGATTCTGGCATCCCGTTCCCGTTTCCCAAACTCGCAACTCAAAGATTGGCTCGGATCCAATAGACATCTTAAGAATAATCTGACGATATTTCCAGCCGTCCTAACTCTTCCTTGTGATATACTTCGATTGCCAATGGACTCGAAGAAAGTCAAAGTCCCATCATTTATGCTACATGTTATTATGCAAACTCTGGATGCATAGAAGAGAATTTATTTGGCTTTGTATTTTTCCGCATGGAAGGATATGCTGAATATTGATACCAATTTGAGGAATATATTTCTGCAGATATCCTTTCTTCTTAAATGTAAGTTTTAATCAACCAGAAAACAAAACAAGAAAATTTTCGTATTTTATTGTATCCTTATTTATAATCAGCTTGATGGTATCCTTATTCATAATCGGACATACCCCTTGACAATCATGTGATTCACTTGCTACTCCTGACCATAGTTCGAGTCCGTTCTTTAACTTCCCACTTTATATCACTCTAGAAAATGGGGAGTGAAAGAAGAGACTCGAACTATGGTCAGGTAGAAAATGGGGAATTGAAGATCAGACTCGAACTATGGTCAGGAGCAGCAAGTGAATCACATGATTGTCAAGGGGTCTGTCTGATTATGAATAAGGATACCATCAAGCTGACTATAAATAAGGATACTATAAAATACAAAAATAATCTTTTTTTGTTTTCTAGTTGATTTGGCTGAATTGTATAATAATAATATCATTATTTTCTTTATGTATTTTTGCTTCCTCGTGGAGAAAGCTTTGTAATGGTAACATTTAAAAAATATATAAACTAGCTAAAGATTCTCAATCTTGTCCAAATTGCAATGATTTTTGTTTTAAAATAGCAATTCATTGTGTAAAACGCTAACGTAACCTAACATTGTTTAAAAATTATGAACCTCTAAAATATAATGATTTTGTTTACAAAACGCTGACAAAACTGACAAACGTAAATTAATGAAAATTTCTAATCTTCAAAATCTAATATTTTTTTATTAAAAATATCCATTTCCGGTCTAGAACGCTAAGACAATCTAAAATGGTCGAAAACTGGGAATACTGATGATGATTTTTGTTTGAAAATTATTATTATGATTTTGTATTAAAATTCATATTATCTCAAAATCTTCAAAAATCTACATTTTGATTCAAGTTTCTTTTGAATTTCGCAAAATTTAAAAAATTGTCTTCAAATATTTCAGAATATTTTTTTATTATTTTGGAAATATTTTTAAATATTTTTTTAACATGAATGTTATAAAATAATACATAAGTTTAAATTTTCGGAGAAATCTTAAGAAAATTTTTTTATTTTCTTGAAAACTTTCAAAATTCCTATACAGCTTCTAAATTTGTTGTTCGAAAACTTAAAAAATCTACATTTTGTTTAAAAAAAAAAATTATTTTTGTGTCCTTTCATAACTTTTAAATATCTCTTCAACTTTAAAATTTTTTTTTCTAAAATTGTGCAATCTTGTAAAATTAAAAACTTTCGCTTTAAAATCTTCTACAGTCTTTTCCGAAATGTTAGGCCATCGTTTTAATTATTTTCTTCAAATTAATTTTTCAAACAAAAAAATTAATTAAAATTTTCCCTGTAATCTTAAGAAAAAATTCATTATCTTAAAACTTCAAAAATCTTTTAAAATCTTCCAAATTTTATTTCAAAATCTGCAAAAATCTACATCTTGTTTCAAATTGGTCGGTACCGGTAATTTTTTGCTTACCAGTACCGATAATTTTTTTATTGCTATACCTACAGTCTAATGTTAAGAACAAAATTGTTTTCCAATATTAGAAAAAATTAATAATTGAAGTCTTCTTTTTAATCAATAATCTTTAAAAACATTTAAAAATACCGCTCTGAAGTACCTTGGATGTATTCACTATGGGTGTATTTATTTGTGCTCATTTTATGACCATTTTTATCTCTCAGAGGTATCAAATGAATTATTATCTTCCTCATAGAGGGTGGATTTTCCCTATAAAAAGAAAAAAATGGATACTTTTGATATTTTTCAAACATATGTTTTTGTCTTACCGAAAATCTTATTTTTAGAAAATTAGAAATTCGCTAACTACTCCTGACCATAGTTCGAGTCCGCTCTTTAACTATGGTCAGGGTAGAACCGGTTGAGTCTGCTTACCCCAAAAGGGATTTGGCCTATTGCTATAATAATAATAATAATTATTATTATTATTATTATCATGATCATTTATATTGTAATTAAATGATCATTTATTTCATTCTTCGCTTCATATATTTTTGCATTTTCATAGCTGAAGCTTTGTAATAATAACAATTTCGAAAAATTCTAAATTCATTCAATTGAACGACTCCTGATTTTTGAATTTTAAATTAATCTTGTTCAAATCATAATTTTTTTAAATACAAATTTTTTGTATAAAACGCTAACATAACCTAAACTTATTAAAATATGTGAATCTTTCCCAATATTAGGAAACATTGATAATTAAAATGTTGTTCATCAATAATGTTTAGAAACATTAAAAAATACCGCTGCGAAGTACTATGGATGTATTCACTATGGGTGTATTTATTTGTGCTCATTTTATGACCGTTTTTATTTCTCATAGGTATCAAATGAATTATCTTTCTCATAGAGGAAGGTTTTTCCCTAAAAGAAGAAAAAAATTGATAATTTTGATATTTTTCAAACATATGTTTTTGTCTTAACGAAAATCTTATTTTCAGAAACTTAGAGATTCGCTAACTACTCCTGACCATAGTTCGAGTCCATTATTCAACAATATGGTCAGGGTCGAACCGGTTGAGTCTGCTTACACCAAAAGGGATTTTGCCTATTGTTATAATAGTAATAATAATTATCATGATCATTTATATTATAATTAAATGATCATTTATTTCATTATTTGCTTCATATATTTTTGCATTCTCATAGATGAAGCTTTGTACTAGTCACAATTTTGAACAATTCTAAATTCATTTAATTGAACGACTCTTCCCATTTTCAAATTTCAAATTAATCTTATTCAAATCATAAAAAATTTTGTTTTAAAATACAAATTTTTGGTATAAAACGCTAACATAACCTAAACTTATTTAAATATGCAAAGCTTTTCCGATACTAAAAAACATTTATAATACAATTTTTTTTCATGAATAATGTTGAGAAACATTTAAAAATACCGCTGCGAAGTACTATGGATGTATTCACTATGGGTATATATTTATTTGTGATCATTTATTATTTTATGGTTTTTCCTTAACAAAAGAAAAGAATGGATACTTTTGATATTTTTCAAACATATGTTTTTATCTTACCGTAAATCTTATTTTCCGAAAATCAGAGATTCACTATCTACTCTTGACCATAGTTCGAATCCGTTCTTTAACTATGATCAGGGTAGAACCGGCTGATTCTGCTTACCCCAAAAGGGGTTTGGCCTATTGCTATAATAATAATTATTATTATCATGATCATTTATATTATAATTAAATGATCATTTATTTAATTAGTCGCTTTATATATTTTTGCATTTTCATAGATGAAGCTTTGTAATCGTAACAATTTCGAAAAATTTTCATTCATTTAATTGAACGACTCTCCTCATTTTAAAATTTTAAATTAATCTTGTTCAAATCAGAAAAATTTTTGTTTTGAAATACAAATTTTGGTATAAAACGCTAACATAACCTGAACTTATTAAAATATGTAAATCTTTCCCAAAATTAGAAAACATTTATAATTAAAATTTTGTTCATTAATAATGTTTAGAAACAGTGAAAAATACCGCTGCGAAGTACTATGGATGTATTCACTGTGGGTATATTTATTTGTGCTCATTTCATGAGTCTTTTTCTTCCTCATAAAGGGAGGTTTTTCCTTAACAAAAAAAAAAAAATGGATAATTTTGATTATCTTACCGTAAATCTTGTTTTCAAAAAATCAGAAATTCACTATCTACTCTTGAACATAGTTCGAGTCCGTTTTTCATTTTTCCACTTTATATCAGTCTAAAAAATGGGGAGTGAAAGAACAGACTCGAACTATGGTCAGGTAGAAAATGGGGAGTTGAAGATCAGACTCGAACTATGGTCAGGGTAGAACCGAATGACTTACACTCACCCCAAACGGGATGTGGCCTGTTGTTATAATAATAATAATATCATTATTTGCCATAAATATTTTTGTCAATTGATGTGTTCTGTTACGATGAACAACTTTTTATTTTACGTTAGTGTTATATTTTAAATTAAAACCAAAGTTTGCTTCGTAGAAAGAACGCAACTTTTTTCAACTTTATAAGTAGCTATTGATCAATTTAAAATGTTTATTGAAAGTTCGTCAATAGATTAATCCACGCGTCTCCAAGACGCGCACAATTACATCGGATGCAGTTCCCAATATAAGTCCCAATATAAGAAAAATCCTCTTATAAACAAGAAAAATATTTTGTGAAAAGATTTAAAAACGATATTGATAGTTTATGGTAGGTCATGAAAGATTCCTAATTTCGGCAATCGATGCGTCTCGAAGACGCGAACAATCATGTCAGATACAGTATAATACACACATTTTGGCAACTTCATAAATCGGTACTGGTGGGTCATAAAAGGTCAAACAATAGGTCAATTGATGCGTCTCAAGGACGCGAACAAATACACTACATATACTAATCTCGTATTTTGAATATCAAAAAAGTTTTTCTCTTATAAATAGAATAAACCATTTTTTTTAACTTCATAAATCGGTACTGATAGGTCATAAAAATTTCAAAAATAGGTCGATTGATGCTTCTCAAAGACGCGAACAAATACGATAGATATCGAATTGTTATATTTTGAATATCAAAAAAGTTTTTTACCTATAAAAACTTATTCATTGAGAAATTTTGGTATACCAAATTGATGGTCCCTATTTTTTCAGACGGGATATAAATATAGACGTATTAATTATTATAAATATAGATATAAATAAAAACAAAACTTCAAAACACCAAAACACTGTAAAAGTTTGCAAGAAATAAATCTCGGAAGACCCTAATAAATTGTTTCAGCTGATTTACGATAGTTAGATTTGTGAGTTGGTAAAAAATATCCACTTTTTGGATTTCTGAAACTGCTGAAAATGATCGGTACGATAAAACCTTTTCAGAGATCCGTGTCTTCATCCTCGGCCCGGTATCTTTTTCGGCCATCGATCTTGAGAGCCTTCAGGCCATTTACAACGACATGAGCCTATGAGTATGGACACGAGCAACCATAACAGAAGGCAATATTAATAAATAACCGACCATTGCCTACAATGGTCCCTGCGCTTGATATTCTAATGGGGCTCTGTTCTCCTTCGAGATTGAAGCTCGGAAAAAAATATCAACATTTACCGTTCTACTCGAACTGATTTCGCATAAAACGATGTCGTACATCAATGATGTTGGACATCAATCATTTTGGTTTTTACTACCCCTCCCCCCTCCACTTCTTGGCCCTCCTCTTAAACGACCCAAATTTTTTTCTCTATCCAGAAAGTAACATAGAAGTTGATAATAAATCAAGATTATTATACCATAAAGATTAATTAAAAATATCAGCCTTTACATCCCAAAATGCTCTCAAAACAGGGGAAATTGGGTAATTTTTTATGAAATTAGGGAAATAAATTGTTTTAAATAAAATTAATGATAAAAAAGAATTCCTTTTTCCTCGGACAAAAAATAAAAAAGAGGAAAGAAAAATGAGAAGGCAACCAACCAATTCCCCTTCCT
>CAKNYM010051023.1:0-140257 GCA_932195095.1 Andricus curvator
TCGAGAGTGTACGCGTTTTTTGTGGATCTAAAAGGCGCGTTTCCGTCGGTGGATAGGGGGAGGTTGTGGGAGGCGATGGAGGAGAGGGGAATGGAGAGAGGCCTGATCGAGAGGGTAAGGGAGATATATGAAGAGACCAATGATAAGGTAAGAGGAGGGCAGGGGATTTCGGAGGGACTCTGGATGGATAGGGGGTTAAGACAAGGGTGTCCGCAGAGCCCAACGCTTTTTGCGATTTTGATTGCGGATATGGAAAGTAAGCTGGAGGCTGGAGTGGTAGGAGGAGTCAGGATAGGAGAGGTTAGAATTTGGTCACTAGCGTATGCAGATGACATAGCGTTGTTGGTAAAAAGCGAGGAGACCTTAAACAATATGATGAAGAGGTTGAGAAGATACCTGGATAAGAAGAGGTTAGAACTGAATGCGGAAAAGTCCAAGGTTATGGTGTTCATAAAAGGAGGGGGAAGGGATAAGGGATGGGAGTGGCAGTGGAAGGGAAAGGCGTTGCAGATGGTGAAAGAGTTTGTGTACCTGGGCTTCTTGTTTCGGAGGAATGGCGGAGTGGATGGCCACATAAAAGAGAGAGTGAGGAGGGCAAATGTGGTGATGAGGCAGGTGTGGGGGTTGGGAAAGAAGTTATTCGCAGATGATTTTGGAAGGAGAATGAAATTGTTTGACTCACTAGTGATGAGTGTGCTATTGTATGGAGTAGAGGAGTGGGGGAGGGGGGGTCAGGAGGGAGACGGGGAGAACGAGTGTAGGGATTCTAGCGGGGACTCGGGCGTGTAAGGGAGTGTTGGTGGGAGAAGGAGAACAGGCGAGGGGGTGGGAAGATGGAGTTGAAAGAGAAAGGTATTTTAGAACGAATGGACTGCAGAAGGATGAAGTGGGAAGGATGCATGAGGAAGGAAGGAAGGTACATGAGTTGATTAAGAAAAAGGGCATGGAGAGAGAGAAGACAGCAGGGGAAGAGAGAATAAGAGAGACAAGGTTTAATGGGAACTATGTGTGGATTATGCCAAGGGCGAGAGCGCAATATTTGTGTGAGAACGGAGAGAAAGGAAGTCAGGAGCTGATAGCGAGGATGAGATGTGGGTGCATGGAGGGTTTTAATAGGTTATAGCTCGCTAGGGAAAAGAGGATGTGTGAACTATGTGGGAAGGGGGAGGCAAGAGTGGAGCACTGGCTGGAGGAGTGCGTAGAGGTGGAAAGGAGTGGGATAAGCATGGAGGTATTGATGCATGAAAGAGGGGACAAAAGGGCAGTAGCATGGCTGAAGGGAGTCTGGGGTAAGATGGAGAAGAAGAGAAGGAAGGAGGAAGAGGAATGGAGAAGGAAAGATTGTAAATAGAGGAAGTAAATATAAGTAAATGTAAATATTGTAAATAGTAGATAAGTATGAGGTATAAGCCGCGGAGGCAGAGTTTGGTAATGCGAGAAAGTAGGGACATGCGTGCGAGGCGAATCGAGAAAGGCAAGACGATAAGTGCGAGCGGCGTTAGAGATAAGGTGTGGAAGGATGTTAGTTTTAAGGGTTAGTTTTAAGAAAATTCTGTAAAGAAATGGAAGTGTAAGCATTTCAATTTTTTAAGGCCAGCAGGCTAAAAAATAAACGTTTATCTATCTAGAAGGAAAGAGGTGAAAGATAGGACGAAAGAGGAGAAAGGGAATGGAGCGGAGATCAAGAAAAAATATCGGAAGACAAGATACTGAAGGAAGCAATAGAATCGGACATATTATGGTACATAAGTACTTCGTCTAATTGCAGTTTCTTAGATTACAACAATTCGGAACATTTGAGAAATTCTGAGCATTTTAGGTCTAAATCGAATTCAGATTAAAATTTCATAAAATTTGACGTCAGAACCGTTTTATTTTATTAGTAAGCACAAATTTCGTAATTTTTCCATACAATTTCGAAATCTGGCGTAGCACCAGAAACGTGTTCATTGTAAATACATGAGATTGGCTTACATTTTAATTTTTATCTCTAAATATACACAGACACACATACTGACTTATAAAATATAAATATGTCACGAGGCCAAGCTTGAGGAATATATAATCCATCAGATGCCGACTATAGTATAAATGTTACATAATTTAACAAAGGAGCAGAATAATCATTAGTTACACTGTTAACCAAATTCTTCAATAATCCATTAATCAGTTATCCTCCACTTGGAAAAAATGAGGATGCTTTCTACTGTGGTTCTATCATTGGCGGTCATCCTTAATTCTATTGGTGAATATAATAATTTAATAATGTAATAATATGTATCGTTCCGCAAGGAAAGGGCCCGCTTTGTGGATCGTAATGTAGGAAATAGTTTTGTTTTTGTACATAATGGTCAAAATTAATTAACAATTGGTATTTTTAAATTGGAGGCCCTCGCAAGTGCCTCTGGAGGCCTCTGCGAGAAAAGAATTATCATTAAAATGAAATATTGCCCTGGGAACGGTTTCATAAAATAACAACCTACTTTTAAAAAAAATCCTTTGTTTCTTCTTGCAGAATTAAGTTCGCAGTACGATTCTCCTGATAGGTATCCTTCTTCTCTCAGGGACAGGTCCAGATCTCCTCCACACTGGTCCAGAACTCTTTCTGTCAGCCCAGATCTGCTCCTGCCATGCGTCCTCCTACCAGGCTCCCTTCTTCTGACGGATATGGATGTGAACTTGAAGAACTCAAATTGCTTCGGCTTATTTCCCGTGCAAATCCCTACCGGATATTTCAACTTCGAAGATACATTTTTCCTGCCGATGAAGAAATGAAATTGAAAACTGGAAAGAATACGTAAGAGCTTGTTCCAATCCAAGAACTAATTGTATTGTCAACATCCGGTGGTGACGTCTTTGCAATATTGGAGACTTATAATACTCTTGCTGGAATATACCATAGTCTCAGCAGAAAACGGTCGAAAATACACATGGAAAGCGGCCGGGTTACCCCATTGACACCCGAAGAAATCGATGAAACTCCAGTGGGTACTCGCCGCTTAATCAGACGGAATTTTTTAGTCGAGCATCTAAACCACGTGTAAACCGAAATTTTATATAGCCACCTCTCTGAATCCTGATGGAAATTTTGTGTGGCTCCAGTTCCTAAAGCATTATCTGAAATACTACCTAAAACTCCAATCGAATCAAATTATTTATATGTTTAATGAAAATTTATTTGGACTGTATTTTCGTTATTCGTTCATTCATCATTTAAATAAAGCAACACAATAATTAATGATCTGATCGACTTTTTTTATCGTCCATCAATTTTTATTAGCTTGACAAAAGAAATACTCTTTCACTTACTTTCATTTGTGTACGTTAGAGTAATGGTTAGGAATCCAGGTTGACACGCGTTAGGTTTAAGTGTAGGTTAGCGTTCTAATCTACGAAGCGTTCGAAATTTTGTTTGTAATATAATAACCAAATATTTAACAATTATCTAATTTCTTATCGACTATATTGCAATTCGCAGACCGAATACTTGAGAACACAGCAATGCTCACAAAATTAATGGAAGTGAATATGTCGGGTAATTTTCTGAATAAAAAGGAAATTCTCTGAACTTCTGCAAATTAAATGATTTCTACCATTTTTAAGAAATATCCCAAAAACTTCTGATAATATGTGCAAAAATTTTGGAATATTCCCTACTACAACATTCCCCTATATAGAATCGCTTCACTGTCTCATAATAATAACATTAATAGGAGAAAATCATAATAATAATGAGCATAAAAAGGAAGTAAAGGTAAACATAAAATAAAAAGGGGAATGGTCAATCGAATGTATTTAACAGTTGAAGAAAAAGGTATAGAATATCAGAATGCGACACAGAAATTAAACAAACAGATGGAAATAATGATAGAAGGAATGAAGAGAGTTTTAGAGAAATAAATTTGCAAAGAATCCAATTATTATTTCATGCTAGGCAAATTTACAAATTTAAATACAATCATAAATTAGTTTATCTATAAAATTGGTGCATTTACAGATGGTATCTGCAAAAACTATTTCAATATTTTGGAGGCAATTTTATTCACATTTTTTATTTTTATTTCCTAATTGAAAACTGCAGTGGGACTCCGATACAGTGTCGAACGTGGAACGAACCTCTTTTTCTAACGTGTGGAGACAGAAGGAGAGGTTAGTTCAATTTTCGACGTCGAAACAGCATCAGAGTCCCACTGCTGCTTTATCTTTGGCTGAGACTCTAAGCCTAGACTCGCGGTCGATAAGGAAGAGCGCCCCGATGCCGTGCGTGGCAACGTGTCGTTCGGAGCGCGAAAGCTGGCGAAGATGAGAGCTAGCCTGCAAACCTTGTTTGTTGATTACAACTACAGTCTCATGGTCTTCACACACATAGGACATGTCAGTTTTCTACCCTTTTTTCTCCATTTCGGGATGTTTTTCGCAAAATTTAGGTTCACCATCATCAAATCGTGGGTCTTCCAATACGTCACGACTTCTGAGAATGCTTCTACGATGTCAGAATTGTGAGTAAAAAAATTAAGCTGCGAACAGTTCTCGCCGTTCAAATGGTGTCGTCTGCTGTTCACAGATTTCTCCTATATTCCGAAAATTATTATTTTCCGAAAAAATAATGATTTCCTCAGCATAAGGCTTCATTTCCCTAAATTTTATTGATCCGAGGATCTCGTAAAACCCCGGATATTTCACAAGTTTTCTTTCTTTCGTTCTCAAATACTTGGCATGGCGGGAATGCCTACCAAGGAGGGAAAATAGGATGAGGATGCCGAGAGAAAAGGGTGAACGCATTAAAAGTTTAGCACGTAGGTAAAAGATATTTATTGCCACTTACAGATCGTAGGTGGCTAGTCCGTGGCGAAGGGCTGGTAACCCGTAGCGAGAACCGCGTAGGTGGCAAAGTGATGGAGGTTTCCCCTGAAGAAACGATAAGAGACCAGAGGGTGAGGCACTGCCCAGCTTCCAGGACTCCGGCTGGGACGCAATCGTGTAGAGAGCACAAGACACTGGTTTCGATGATGAGGAGGCGAACGAGCCAGGCTCTAACAGCTCCTATGGTCGATCGCGCAAATGCATAGTAACTAAAAAAACCTGTGTCACCGCCTGATGGCGCTGTATGTCGGTCCCTCCTTGCACTTGACGTCTCTCGTCATGGTTGCGTTAGTGTCCCTTCCTCTGTTGCAAATTTTATCGCTGTCGCCCTCAGTCGCGCTTCCACAATATCCAACCTTACCTTACTTACACAACAAAACAAAACTCCGGCTGACGCCGGGATTGAATTTTTTGAAGTATTTTTTAATATCGAAAATTAAAATGAAGCCGAAAGTGATAAAAAGTGATAAACAGAGCTGCGCTGTGCTCGATTGCCAATCATATCGTCAGACTCCATCTCACATTTTTCCGATGGATGAAGAGCGTGGTTTACAATGGATTGGAGCTGCCGGGAACCCATGCTTACTTAACCTACTATACACTGTAATATACAAAATCCGGTACAAAATTTTTTACCTACATTTTAAACAAAATGATTACATGTGTTCTGCACGACTAAGATTGAAGAATAAATAAATAAAAGAAAGTATCGTAATTGGGTTCCTTCGTCACCAAGAAAAAGTTCATTTGAAAAAAGTACTCTGGATTCTGCTGGAACAAGTGGTTCAAGTGGTTCAAATCTTTTTTCTCCTTCGAGACGTGGCAAGTGTTTAAAAAAGAAAATCGATGGGCAGGCTAATGAAAGTGCTAGTGAAACTGCTCATGTAAATCATGTTGAAGCTGCCTGTGATAATCTCGAAAACGTATGTGTGCTGAAAAAGCAGAAAATAATGTTGGATTCGTTGCCGATGTTGCTATCAAATTGCAGAACGCTTCTGTCGAAGAAAAACAATGTCCTCCTCGAAAAAGGAAGAAATTTGAACATGGTGAAAGGGTTAAAGTAAGGCCCTCTAAACGTCTGGTATGGAAGAAAGTCGAGTTGGAAGAAAAGACGAAAGAGATGTACAAAAACGTGCTGGAAGCAAAGAAGCAGGCGGATAATTACAAAACTAAAGCAACTCGGTATTTTTGTATCAAATGTTAAATAATTTGAATCATTCACATTTTAAAAGTGAATAAGTGTAAATGGTTGAATGAAGAAATCTGATATTTATATATTTTAATACTTTGTTTATTGTAAAATATTCATAATTTTATTTACTCCTACTTTATTATTCTACAATGAGAATATTATTGTAATCACTTCATCATTTTACACGATGAATTTCAAGTTTTTTATCAATCTTTGAATCAATTTTTTACCAATTTATAATTGTACACAATAATGTGCAATTTTTTAATAAATCCATAATTTTATACAATTATTTGTAACTTTTTAACAATTAATTGTATAAAGTATCCTTGACCCTCCGTTACATAAGTTTTTTTACTCAAGCCGAAAAATCGACTAATTAATTATTCAACTACTTTACTAATCAATTAATTTATTTATTGATAAACTAATCAATTAATCAACTCCTTAAGCGGGAAAATTTGACTGAGTCGTGAACGACCCACCCGTGTGACGAAGGGTTAAGTTTATAATTTTTTTGTACAATAATTTGCAACTTTTCAAACAATTCAGAATTGTATACAATCATTTGTAATTTTTTAATCAATTCATAACGACAGTTTTAATTTTTTTAAATAGAAAAATAAATTTTAAATAAAAATGACTTCGAAAGTTAGCTGAAGAGTCTTCATGCTTTTAATTTTGCGAGCACGTCAATAACTTAACACAAGTGCAGAGACATTTTGTAGAGATGATTTTAAGAAATGCAGATAAACACGAGCATGGCAGGAGATACAACCAAGACGAAAAAATAGTATGTTTATCCATCTACAAAATATTTGCTGCAACTTACGGATACTTATGTTCAATTTGGTCTTTAACCTTAACAGAATACTCTGAAAAAAGTTCTCCGAAATATTCGTCTCGACACTGACATCACGGAGGCGATGAAGCAGTGCTTAAAAGAGTATGCAGATCGTATGACAAACGCGTTGGACAGAGTTTGTATCCTGATGTAGGATGAGGTGTCTCTGAAGTTAATGCTCCAGTACTCGGCAGAAAAAGACAAAATCATCGGTTTCGAAGATTGGGGTACCAATCGGACAGATAAGTATGCCGACCACGCACTTATCTTCATGCTCAGAGGAGTCAACAGTGGATGGAAAATCCCGATAGCTTATAATTTCTGTGCCTCCCAAACAACTTCGGGACAACTGGCCTGGTGCATCAAGGAAGTTGTAAGAGCAGTAACTGAGGCTGGATTTATTTTCGCTGCAACTGTGTGCGACCAGGGCTCATCGAACATGAAGGCGATCAAATCCCTGCAATTTGACGCGGACAAAGTTCGAGAGGAGAAGGGAATTACCAAGTGTGAGTGTTAAATATATGTAATATGTACCTTTGTTGTATGCCACGTTTGGTCTACTTTCTTGTGAAAAAGATTTCCATGAAAAAGTAACTTCTTTTTTTCCTAACAGCCTGGACGATCCTAATCGATGACGTGAAGTAATACCGCTCTACGATCCACCTCACATCCTGAAGTGAGTGAGAAACAACCTCCTAAAGAAGGATCTGGAATACGACTTTGACCCAAAAGTTCCAGAGGAAGAGCGGAAATTTGCGTCCTGTGATCATGTGGTGACAGCTTACCACATTGATTTATACGCTCCTCGTTTGAATCCAATGGTACCGGACCTGACGGATGAGCTTATATGCCTGGATAAAATCAACAAGATGTCTGTGAAAATAATGATGCAGGTTTCCAGCAAGAAACTGGCTTCATTCATGGACTTGCTTTCCTTAATTGCAGGTAAGCTAAAGATTTTTGAAAAAAATATTTTTAAATGCGTAACATAATCGTTGTATAAAATTAATTTACCTTTAAAATTCTTGCAAATTGAAAAACCAAGAATCCGACGAATCACGTATCCTTAGTTTTTTCCTAATTTCCCAGAATTTGGTACTTTTTTAATATTGGACCTTAAATTATAATTCAGAGTTGAATTGATTTTTAATTTACTGTCGTACATTTTCATATCAATTTGCAGTAAATCTGAATTTTTACCGGACCAATAGACACCCACATCGGATCGCTGGAGATGCCATCGGAAGCTTACCACACCGCCTTTATTCTGAATTTGCTGAACGAAATTGGGGATGGATTCAACGGCGTACAGAAAGGTGATATCCGGCAAGGTGACAGCAATTCTAGGCGTGTTCCGTGGACTAAAAAGTCTTACCACGACGAGTTTTTTAAACGTGCGCCTAGACAATTGAAGAGCATGCGGTTTGTTGGGAAAAAAACGCGAGGGCCTGTTACAACAGACTTTGCTTCTTTACAAAATGTAATAGACACTGTGGAAGGTTTTCGTTTACTCGGGAAAAAATTAAAATCACTCGGTTTCGAAAGTCTTTGTGCGCGTACTATCAATCAAGATCCCGTAGAAAACTTTTTTGGAAATGTCAAAAGCCATGATTTCAGGTCAAACAAGCCAACATACTCTCAGTTGAAAGGAATTTTTAAATCTATGCTGGTCACAAATGTTTCTTCGAAGCATACTCCCGGTTAGAATTGCGAAGAGGATTCCGGCGTATTTATTAATACAAGCAAAAGCTTGTTAAGAAATATAGCTAGGGAAGAAGGCGGAGAGCAATCGGAGCATGAGGATGACGAAGGGGAGGAGCTGCCCGACCCTTCAACCTCTAAAACCCAGGCAATTCCGGAAAAAGGTCATGTTTACAGCGATATAGCTGATATGATCAAATGCTTGCAAACGAGCCTACCAAAAACAAAATCATGCTCCGATAGCTTAAGCAGCTTGCAAAAAGAATCTCTTCCCGAAAAGTTATCCATTAAACGGATTGCTCGAAAATGTAGTCTTTGGCTGAAAGCAAAAATAACTTCTGCGTTCCACTGGTGCTCACAGCACAAAGTTCAAGTTTTTCACACCTTCAGAAGGCTTTGCGTTGAAAAGTATTGCTTTTCCACTTTGACATTTTTAAACCGAGTTCTAAAAGGTAGGATTGTGCCAAGGAACAAAAATTTGTGTCCAGTAGTGAAGCAGGCTCTACAAAGATACTTGAAAACTATTCGTAAGAGTAAAAGGGAGAAAGTGCTGAAAATAAATCCGGTCCAAGTCGTGACCTCGAAAATTAAAGCCTAATAGTTGAAAGATTTGAAGTTAAAAATTTTTAGAATTGAATAACTTCAGATTTAAATTTTGTGAATGAGGCAATCATTTCAAATTGACATCATCAGAGTGATGATATATCAGTATGACGTCTTTAAATTTAAAATAGATTGAAACTTAACAAGTAGAAACCATAATAGTTCAATAATTGCAATCGAAAATATTGTACAACTGTAATAGTTGGAAGACTGTAATAGTTGTAAAACTGTAAAAGCTGTAAAAATGTAAAAGGTTTCATGTTCTGTCACTGATGGCGCCCTTACTTCTTCGAATTTTACCATTGAGTTGGTAGAGCCTGGAACGAGCCAAGACTGACGCGAAAGCGCGCTGCCGTTCGGGACTTCCGGGGATTCCAACCCATCTCGTGCGCGGCCCAGCAACCCTTGTTTGCAGCGTCGCACCGAGCCAAACCGATGAATAACAATTACGTTACATTGGAAAAAATATATATATCGTCGGGTAAGGCGCAGCATCACACATCTTACATTTTGGCCAAATCGAGTTTGACACGGTTTCTTATTCAAAAGTTCGCGCCTGAGCGATGGGCGGGGACAGTTTCCTTATCTGGCCACTCGGAGCGCTGGAATTCGCGATTTAGTCAGCATAGCACATCGATAATTACCTGGCAGCATCACACATCTACACGAAAAACGTGGAGGAAATCAGCATGCCAGCAAGCGAGGTAAGTTTGATGTTTTTTATATAAATAATATAAAATTATGACAGCATAGCATATGTACGCTACTTTTTACACTAATTCATCGACAAAAAAATTCAGGTCATATCAAATAGAACGGCTTCAAATTATATTGGTTAGCAACAGAAATGGTGAAAAAAGAGATCAGTTAACTTAAAAATCAGTTTTTTGGCTCTCCTGAAAAGTCGGGAAAAGTCAGATGTGTGATGCTGCGTCATAAGTGACGATATATTGAATAAGTGCCGTAACTATAAAAAAATCAAAGTCGGATTTAACGAACACGCTTAAGGGAAAGAACTGAAACATGGAGTGTAAGATCTAAAAAGGATAGATGCGAAGGTAGAGGTAGAGGAAGCGAAAAGTGTAGGAAAGGCAAGCGAAAGTGGAAAGCAAATGACAATAGGGGCCGTTCATATATTCCGTAAGCCGTTTTTCTTTTGTTTAAATAAAGACGAGAACAAAATTGATGTGAAATTGAGAAGGAAACAACGATATAAACCAAAGAAAAACGGCTTACGTAATATATGAACGGCCCCATAGTGGAAATAAAGAAAAGGGAACATAAGAGAACGTGGGTTAAGTATCGGAAAATCAGGATAGAAGTTATATAGTGGGATTGGGGACAGAAAACGGGCAGAGTTAGTATAAAGTAAGGTGACGGGGACTAGGTGGAAAAGTAACGAATTATTTATTTTATTTCTTCATGTGCTACTGCAATGTAGCAAGCTTGGAATAAAGGGTAGGATATTTATGAGAAATCCGGAACGATGTGAGACAGTGATAATAATCGAGATGAGGCTAAGTGAAAGGAGTTGAGTAAGGGATCGTCCATATATTACGTAAGACGTTTTTATTTTGTTTAAATAAAGACGAGAATAAAATTGATGTGAAGTTGAAAAGGACACAACGATATAAACAAAAGAAAAACGTCTTACGTAATATATGGACGATCCCTATGTAAGTGTAAGCGGAAGGTTACCAAGAGATTACAGATGGCATATTCAAAATGCAAAGAGAAACAATATAAAAGACAAAGCAATTGGAGGGATGGTGACAGGAGTAAGAAGGGAATAAATAACAGCGACAGATCTATGAACAGCAAATAAACTTGGGCCTTTCGTTTTACAGATGTTGTAAAGCTCAAATTCTCGTTTGCCGTTAAAATAGTCTCACAAATGTATAAGTTGTGGCTTACACAGTTGATTGACACCTTAAACTTTCTTTTAGATCTGATCTCTGGAACCAGAGGTTTCAAAGATCAGAAACCCCAAGAACATACTTTGTCATTGATATGAAGAGGAACTCAAAGGTAGGCTCGTAAAATTCCCCACAAGATACGGTACCATAGATGAATTAGAGTGCGCTGAGGATTTTCTATAAAGGACTCTGATTTCATCATACCACAACTGTTTCCCTATAAGTACGATTAAGGCTAGGCTAGGAGAAGAACGGTGGAAACCCATCTGGAGAAACTCCGTAAAAAGACTAGATCGTTGCATGCTATGGGCACCTTTTTGGAAATTGAGGATGCCTTCAGAATACCCCTCCAGAAATCATTTGTCGAGAGGCTTTAAGGTGTGGTGTGCCCTCACCAGCTAGTGAGCTGAATAGCAAACCTGCTACGCCGCAAGCGACACGAAGCCAGATGGAGTGGAGGCCCAGTCCGGAGGGTAGCGCCACGGGGATGCGCATAGGGGGTCGTCCTCTCACCTCTGCTGTGGTGCATTTTAGTAGACAACCTCCTTTGTATGCTATATAAGACAGGACATTATACCCAGGGATATGCAGATGACTTTGTAATCCTAATTAGAGCGGCTCGTATGGAAACATTGATGGGTCCAACAAGGTCATCGCTGCGCATCGAAGAGCTCTGGTGCGACAGCTCAGAGCTCTCAGTATATCCGAAAAAAAACCAGCCTGGTAATTTTTACGAGAAAGTCAAAACTGTCGAAAGTTGACGCCCCTGCATACCCTGGTTAGAGGCTGATGATCTAAGACTCTGTTAAATACCTAGGGGTAATCAATAATCACAGATAGCAAAATGAACTGGGCGAAGCATCTTGAAACCCAATGCAGGAAGTTTGTCATGACATATTTAACGTACAGAAGAGTTTTTCGTTTGATATAGGGCTGAGGGCCTAAAATGCTTCCACCACCCTACTTCGCTGTCTCTAAATTGAGGCTCCTATACGCGGCCGTGTTGTGGTGACCTCGTGTGAAACTCAAAGCGATGCCGGACAGGCTGAGACGATTGCAAACGCTAGCGTTTAGGAGCGTGACGAGAGTAATGAGGATAACGTCCACAGCGGCGATAGGATACATGCTCTATGAAGATCTCCTTTACGTTGCGATAACAGCCGGGGCGGTTCACGCGATGGACCGCCTGGCAAGAGCAAATATATGGACCTGTGGGACAAAGCACACGATTTTTTCAAGTGGCATCAGCACACTGCCAATTCTAGAAATAAAGCTAGACGAAACAACAAAATGCTTTAACTTTACTAAGACTTTCCGCGCCTGCATCCCAAGCTTGGGATACCTGGATAGGAAATCCTGACCCGCTCCTCCAAGGGGACATCTGGTACACAGACGGCTCCAAAGGTGTGAAGGGGTCAGGAGTAGAAATGTATGACAGCACCGGAAGTAGCGTGATAGGGATCCCACATTAATAGGAGAAAACGCTGCTGGTAGGCGGATTAGAATCTGTTCGGACAGCCAAGGAACATTAACTGCAGTTGGCAAACCACACATAACATCAGAGCTGATTTGGGAATGCAAAAAGGCAGTACACCAACTTGCAGAAAACAATGTGGCTCTCATATGTTTTCCTGGTCACGCAGCGATCAAGGGCGACGAAAAAGGGGACCAGCTGGCGAAAAGCGGTGCAGAAAGTGAATAACATAAGACCGGAACCGGTACTGGGACTAGCGTCTTGATGTATCGGGATAACCGTCGAAAGCTAGATCCGGACGAAGCACCGAACATACTGGGAACAAACCGAAGGTTATCGACAGGCGAATGCCATCCTGGACTGTACCTACAGAATCGATAGAGCCAAGGCCGTAGCCAGAAAAAGTTTTGGGGGGGATATGCAATGGAAAATTTATTGAAATTCAACCTAAATATACAGATATAGGTTACAAACGCATTACGCAATTATATTTAATCTTCGGGCTTTCTTCGCTGAGAACAAATCAATTACCGCTTCTGTGTTAATACTGATTTTGCGGTGCAGAGACATTAACGCTAATCCAGTGAGTCTTTCTTGGCCGATGGAATTTCGCAAATATGTTTTAAGACATTTCAATGTAGAAAATGTTCTCTCAGGAGTACATGTAGTAACCAGGTAATGTCGCTAAAATTTTTAAAAGCTTATGAACATTTGAGAAAAGGATCTGGTTGTACTCCCCAAGAGCTTCACAATAGCACAAGTGTAAAGATTGATCTCTGCTTCTTGTTGCCATTTCATTTTCCATACGTGAAACCCCGCTTCTAGACATTCCCATTATAAAAACTTATATTCAACTTCAAAGGCATCTATTTCAAAGTTAGAATCGTTTTTGCAACATATAGATGGAACCAAAATGTAGAGAGATGACAATGTTGATTTGTAAACTTCGAACCTCAAGTGCAGCTGATTGATGAAGTCATCCAAAACTGGAATCATAACGGTTATCCTAAAATAAGATTGCGGATCGTTGGTACTGTGGTTTGCTGTATGCTGTAGTTGATTTGCCATTCGTGAGATTTTTACTTCTTCCTTTACAGTCTTGAGTAGACCTTGTGCAGATTTAAAAATCACTGCATTATCTTGACGTGTTGTAAAACGGCTACGAATTTGCACGTAGGAGATTGCAGCAGTTTGCAGAGTGTTAATGTGTAGGAAAAAAGCATAGCCATACAACATAAACTTACAACGAAATCGTTGTCAATAATAGATCTTGAATAAGATGTCGCGCTTGATGATGTTGCAGAATCCGTATCAGAACTCAATTCTTCTAATGCATCAACAATAGCTTCGAAAATTTCTTTAAATCTTATCAACCCGTTGTGATTATCAACCCATCGAGTTTCGCACATCGCGATAAGGTTATTCCATTTTTTTTTCAGGAAATTGTTTAAACATTTTTTCCTTCAAGCACTGACTTTGCTTTTGCAGAGGACTTGAAGAAATTCCCAACAGATTTTATAACACCAACAGTGTTTCGAGATGACTGAATTTGGCAAGAATAACATAGGGCCAGATTTCTTATACCTCCATAGAACAACAGGTGTTCATGTTAAAAAATTCTTTCACTTTAATTTTTTACTCGATTTTGAACCGCTAATGATTTTTGACGAAATTGAGGTTTTAAAAAAAGGACCCCAGAGATGATTTAAATGTTGTGCTAAAAATACTTGCACATTATGCAAAAGTTACATTCTACAGAAAGCAGCTGAAAGCGAAGACTTTCAAATTGCAATTGGTGGAGCCTCACCGTGAGTACGGTAATAAAGTTTTCGCCAATTTCTTCCCACAATTTTTCTAAAATATGTTTCTATTTAAAAAAATATTATGAAAATAATATTCTTGTAATGAATTACAGTTTTCTTTGCTCTATTTATGCATTTTGGTTGTGTATTCATGAATATAGTTATTTCGTCATTAGGTTATGTAAAATAAACAATTAATCACCACCAAACACTAAAAGACAACAATTGTCATTGTTATAAATTGCTGTAAAAATGTTCACAAACAAATTTACTTATCTCGCGTTATCGAACATAGAGAATTTTTTCTGTGAATCATTTATTTTTCTCTCAAGAATAATATACAAGAAATTGCCATTCGACAATACTTGTGATGATTATCAACAATTATTATACAAAATTCACACTTTTGAACAAATAATATTTTTATTTTCTGCAGATTTACTTCTTTTCATTTCAAAAATAATATTTTGATTAAAAAAATTATCATTTGACAACATATAGTAATAATTATTATAGTATTTAAAAATTCTTAAATATAAAATCATTGTTTTTGGCCTTTTTTAACGTATAAGGTTCTTTTTCGCTGTGAAATATAATTCTTAAAATAAGAAGAAGTGATTTTGACGAGAAGAAGAACCTACTTTCGTGGGATGGCTAGGAGGAAAATTCGAAGAAATTACGCAAGCAAAATTTTCACTAAAGAAAATAGTAAATCCAAAAGCCTTACAACTTAGAAGAAATTCCAGCAGAAATTTAATCTGTTAGGGTGAGAGATTATATTTTCAACATAATAGATGGATTTTTAACCAGAGAAATAATTTTTCAACCACGAGATTGATTTTCCACCAAGTAAGACGAATTTTCAACAATATACATGAAGATTAAACTGAAAAAAATTTTAGGTGAAATGAATTTTCAACAGTTTAATTTATCCAAAAAAGACGAATTTTCATCAAAATAGTTGAACCCTTAACCATAATAGATTAATTTTCAGCCAATATTTTGAATTTTTAAGCCAAAAAGACGAGTATTTTATAAAACAATTAAATTTTCAACCCAAAAGTATGAACTTTCAACAATTTAACAACAAATCCAAGAAGTTTTTTTAATTTCAAGACAATTTAGAGGTGAGACATTATGGGAATAAACAACCCAAACCAGCACATAACCTGATATGCGATTTGCAGTGTTTTGTAAAAAATTGCATGCCTACATATTGTTCACTAATCAAATATTTTTCACATATAAGGCTCATTTATTTTACGAAATATTTTTCCTAATCATTAGCTTAAAGTTCAAATATTATAAATGTGTTGAATTAGAAAGTAAAGGTAAAAACAGGAAGATGGGACTGGTGAATAGAAGAAAGAGAAAAATTTAAGGACATGGTAAACAATGTTGAAATGGAAGAGGAAACTATAAATACGGGTATTGAAATAATGACAGAAGAAATAAAAAGAGTATTAGAGGTCCCAGGCGAGAAAGAATTTATTGAAGAAGAGGGTAGAAGTGGATCCTATAAGGAATCTAAAAAGAAGAAGGCGTAAGTGTAAAAGGAATTAAGAAAATGAAGAAAAGAGAATAGTAGTGGAGAAGAATATAGGAGAAAGAAGGAATATACTGAGATGTATAATGAAAAAAGAAGAAGAAAAATAAAGGGTTTGAAGGAGAGATGTTGCAGGCTATAGGATTGAAAATAGGTTTGGAAGGTAGACAAGAAAGACAGAGGAAAATAAGGGAAAGATTAAACCAGGATATTCAGATGGTAAAGTGGGACAATTTTTTTATGAATATGCTATCAAGGGTATAGAAAAAAGTTATGAAAGGCGGAAGAGATGGAAGTGAAAGAGACAAAGAATATGACACTTCAAGGGAAAAAATAATGCAGACTCGTTCATCGACTTGATAACGTGGTAGATGTTGAGTCGATTACTGAGCCGCCAGTTTTACGTATTGTTTTAGATGAGCAAATCCGCTCATTTGTTGATGACAAATTGAAGTTAACACTACTGATCAAGGGATTTTTAATTTGATTCTTCTCGATACACCCTACTCCATGCTTTGAACATTCCTTTTTCCTATTCGCGTTATCTGTTTCATTACCCCTGCCGCTTTTTCTATCCTTCCTCTTATATGAGCTCTATGATCTACATTTTTTGCAAGGTATATCCCAAGTATTTAAATTTAGTTAATTCTTTTAACTTTACTCCCTTCAATCTTCCAGTTCATTATTTTTTCCCCACACTAATTTTCTAAACCTAAATATCTTTGTCTTTTCTACATTTAAATTTAACTTTTTCCCATCAAAGTATTTCTTCAATCCCGTAATTAAGCTCGCTATCCGTTCTTCATCCACTCCTACCGCCTTCTGTACTAACTTCTTTTCAGCTTGTACTCTCGAATACTTTCTTTATTTCTCCTATCGCTATTTTCATTTCCTTGTTCAAATTTCCCTGTCCCAGTTTGATATTCTTGACCTTTTACCTGGACTTTTTCTTTTCTTTTTTATCCTAATTATTACTACACCTTTCTCCCTGATACTGGAAGGTGATCCGAATCTACACAATCTCCTGTCTCCTGTTTCTAGACCTACTCTCTTGGCCCCTCGTCCACTATCACATAATCAATTACTGTTCCTTTTTCTCCTCCTGAGCGCGTATATTCCGCTTCCTCATCAATCTCTATGTTTCCGTTTAGGATATGACATCCCACCTCCTCTGAGCTCTTTTTAACGTTTTTTCTCCCCACTCTTGTCTTTGTATTTTCTTCGTCATCCTTCAGCCAGTTCCCATCATCCTCTAAGCCCTGACTTTGCATTAAAATCTCCAATTATATGCTTAATCTCTTCTGTTAGTTTCTCCTTTATTTCTGGAAATCCAAAAAACCGTAAGTTGTTGCGAAAAAATTTGCGATATAATAGGAATCGTATGTCCTTCCATTGCTTTGACATTTCTATTCTTTCTCTTTTCATTTTGAACTTGCCACCTCTTGGCAAGCTTGCCCTTACTGTTTGCCACCCATTCCTATCTTGCCAGATCTCTATCATTACCACTATCTCATATTGTTAGAAGCTTCTTATTAATTTCCTATCCTTTCTTTCCAAGCCTGTTACATTCCGGTAACACACCCTCCATTTTCAATTCTCAATTGGTAGTAAAATTTTATATTTTGTTCAAAAATCAGTTTAAATCCAGCCGTTATGTATATCCGAAAAGGAGCCTCTTCACACAGAATCAAAAAATTTCAAGCCACCCCTTCGTTAAATATTCTTTCCAATGATTAAAAAAAGTGCCATAAACAACCATCCAATAGGACTTACTTTGTCCAAATTTGTCTCCGATCGACTTTCAGGATGGATACACTTGAGAAAAAATACTCTGTATGTCTATAATTTTGAAAATATTGTTAAGTTTTCAGCAGATAACAATTTGTCCGACGCATTTCACATTCCATCCCAATTGCTATTTTTTCCAAACTTTATTTGAGTTTATATAATTGGTACGAATTTAATCTGAGTTTATTTCGGGGAAATTCAGAATTACTGTGTCATAAAGAACAGAATTCAAAAATCATCCTGAACGATTTGTCTGATAATCGCGAATTAAAATCTTTTTTAAGTCTTAACTATCGACTGTAAATAGAACAAGTAATACACTTGCTTTATTAATACTCTCTTGCTAAGCCGGAGTGCCTTTTTTTTATTTGCCTTAACAAATTTATCAATTATGATAGATTAATAATGAAAACGAAAACAAACTGAATTTCTTTTAATATAATATCAATAATATTTTTAAAACTCGATTTAATACTTTGTGCTTTTAAATTTTAAATATCTTTGTTAGGGTATTTCTTAGGATATTACAAATTAGGCACAGATCTTATCTGTTAGTCAACGTAAATCTGTATATTACATTAAAATCTTATCTACGGAAAAAATTATTTGTTGAGTTTCTCGACGTCTGGTAAAATTGTGGAGTAAAGTTGAGATCTGGTTTATCAGTTTTGACTAATAAAGTAACTAAATTTTGTTCTTTAAAAATACTCTAATGAAATGTAAATATCTCAGGAGAACAAGCTTCTCGCCTATGACCTGTGAGATAACGACTATAGGATAGATTATATAATCGATGGCTAGTATCTAGAACCATCATTAGTTACACTGTCAACCAAGTTCTTCATCAAGCAGTATTTTCTCTACTTGGAAAAAATGAAAATCGTTTCTAATATGGTCTTTGCCTTGACAATTATCCTTAATTCTATTGGTAAATATAATATTATAATAATATATACATGTATAATTTTAAAAATATTTTTAAACTTTCCGCAAAAAACAATTTATCCGTCATAATAATTTCGCCCAAGAAATTATAAAAGCTTGGCTTCATAAATTGTTTCACAATTCGAAACTTCTGCGCAACCAAATACAATTTCTGTTCAGGAAAGCCATTTTAGGCCGTAAGAACTCTTAAATGCTTATTTCTACGTTCTATTTACGTTGTTGTTACATAGGCGGTTCATGTATGACCAATGTGCATTTAAAAAAAATGTAATCCTCTCTTTCTTGTTGCAGAGTTAAGTTTAGAGTTTGAGTGCTTACCTAATGGCGATCCTATTCCTGGTGCTCCTCGTTGCGGACCTTCTCATTCTACTGAGAGATATTATTCACCTGAGCGCTCTCTTGCTCCTGTCGAGTCTCCTCTTCGGGCCAGGTCCGGTACTCCCCGTGTCAGATCCAGGTCTCCTCGTGCCAGGTCCAGGTCTCCTCGTGCCAGGTCCATGGCTCCTCCTGCCAGGCCCATGTCTTCTCCTACCATTCTTCCTTTTTCTGACGGCAACGAATTTGGACGTGAACAACATAGGTTTATTCGTCTTATTCCATTTACGAATCAGCAGAGGATATTCGAACTTCGAAGATACACATTTCCTCCCAATAAACCATTACGATTAAGAGCAGCAAAGAGAAAGCACGTGCCTATACCAGCAAAAGAACAAACTGTATTATCGACATCGGACGGTGACGCCTATGCAATTTTGGAGAGTACTAATGTTTTCGCTGGAATGTATACATATAGTAATAAAAACTCTAGAAAACGAGCGAAAATAAACATGCAAAGCGGCAGCGTTACCCCAATGACCAAAGCAGAGATCGATGAATCTCCAGTAGGTGCCCGCCGCCCAATCAGACTGTCTTTTCGAGTACAGCATCTAAACCCTGGTGTAAACGACAATCCTCCACAACATTAATTAAAAAAAATGCAAAAATAAAATACAATGTTTGCGAAACGAAGTCGGATCAAAATGGTTTATGTAACTCGCAATTACATTAAAAAGTCAAACTCTGCAACTTTTATACTCCACATAAATTAACTTTATATAATTATCTTCAATTCTAGTTCTAAAATTACACTCGATGTATGAAGAAAATAATATAATATATAAATAAAAAAAATATAAACAATATCATCATGATAAAAAATTAGCATAACTGCTGATTCCAAGCTCTTAATTGCCTTGTTATTTCTCAATAGCTGTGATTTTGTCAGGTGGTCGACACCCAGTCATAGACTCTTGGACAAGTCTGAGCACATGATAGAGAAATGTTGCTTTAAATATTGGTTCAATGTTGAACCCGTCGGAAGTATGTTCATCTCGTAACTTGAGTCTTTGTGGAGCTTTAGCTCCTTCTTAAGTTTTGGCCAAAAGCGTGAAGTAGATAAAAAAGCCAAGTTGTTGACGTATCTTTTAAAGATTTTTTTTTCGGTCTCATGTCACCTTGACACCTCTCGCTAACGAACAGTGCTCTACGCCACTTTGCTTGGCATTCATGAGTACATATTCCCGCGTATTTACACTTATCCCAGAGTTTTAGCAACAATCTACGCTTCCCTATCCAATAGGATCTTTCAGTAATGTAAATCTGCTTCTGAAATCTGATAAGAAATCACTCCAGAATCTAAACGTAAAAGATTCTAAAGTCGTGTGGGTCTCGAGACGGTAAAAAATTTTCAATGAATCAATACGAATCAAAAATGCAACGAAACTCACTTCAGATTTTTGCAATGTTTAAAAAGTCAAAGGCAAGAATCAGGAGATTCCGGAGATCGCTACGATTCAGAGACTGGATTCTCAAAATCAATTAAAATCTCTAAAAATCTTTTTTGAATCTCATTCGATCAATAAAACAAAAAAAGACGGCCTTTAGAACGCTGACACTTTGGTTATCGAGGTAGAGTGACATTTTGCATACGCGAAACGTAAGGAAACATTAATAAATGTAAATATGGCCGAAGAAAAAGAAAAGGTAAGCAAATTCATAATCTTGAAAAAATTATAATTTCAAATAGCTTTTATATTTTGAATTTTCCGGTAAGATATTTTAATGATATAAATTTGCACTTTATATATCTTTGAGAAAGAAAAATTCGAGATTTTCTTCAACTTCTTCTGGAACAAATTAGATAACAAAGTTGCAACATTTGTACCTGTGCATTTAAAAAATATATTGGAGGTAAATAACCTAGCGAATCCTTTGGGCTTAAGAGATCTTAATGACGAGATGATAACAATCTGGAAACTTCTGTACGAGAGTCAATGTATTTTTTTGTGGACCCAGAAAGAAGATAAAGAATATTATGGAGCATTTTACAAGAACCCGAAAGAATTTAAATTTGTTATTGGAGACATTTTAATACTCAAAGAACTTGCAAGTTTCGTAAAAATTAAGCTTATTCTATCTTTTTTTTTTAATTCCTGATGTCCAAGAAAAAGAGTGTATCATCCACTAACAAATCCTCTAAATCCTATCAACTAAATTTTTCTTCTGCAAATAAAACACCAATAAATATATTAGAGAAGAAAGGAAAACATTGTTAACTCGTATCAAAGATCTTCATAATTCATTGATTACTGAAAATGGTGAGGAAAATTTTGATAAAGAACAGTCTGTTAAGATCAAGAATTAGAAACCCAGTCCGGACTTTACAGTGGTTGATTTAAAAAATGAAAACCAAGAAACCGTTGATTTCGCATACACGTCAAATGTTACCTGTCCACTATGCTCGAGTCAGACAAAAATAATCAAAGCTAGCTGTTCAAATAAGAATAAAGGATTCTGCTCACTATCTAATTATCGGAGACATTCACGCGCTCACTATAAGAATGAAAAGAAAGAGGCTACACAAAGATCATCAATTGCAAAATCAATTGAAGCACCTCGGAACAAGCAAGTAAAGCTCGATGATAAAGTTATTCCTCATAATACGGAAGAAACTGAATTGCTTGAAAAAGTCGATCTCACTCGCGAAGATTTGGAAATAAAACTGAACTGTTTTTGCCTTGGCTCTTTGGTAGTCCAGTATATAAAAGTTTTTTTCGAGCTTTAAGATCAATGAACTCTAATTATTCAACGATTGTAAATTCCAGTCTTTTAGAAACAATTCACCGAATTAAACGAATTCACTTACAAAATGACATTTTTGTACGAATGTCAAAAGAGCCTGAATGTTAAATTTTTAGATTGTGAAAATATGTGTGTCAATTGCGTAAAAGATCTCGTCGATAATGAATGTATAGATTGAAGCCAGGTCGTAGATACTTTTGATGATGTACTTTTGGAATCTTTTACACAGAGCTCAAAAACTGCGTTCGAGGATGAAGATCGAATTGATTTATTACCAGATTTAAATACACTTGCACGTGTTGAAGGGAAGTTGCAGTTTAAAAATTATGACAAGTATACTCTCTTAAACTCAACCAGTGAAATTGTCACTGGTTGAATCAATATTTTGAATTATCACTGGTGAACCAGTGATTTTTCCACTTTGACTGGACGAACCAGTAAGAGATTCAACTAAAATAGCGCTACTGATTCTACCGGTTACGCCAAATGATAGATTGAACCAGTGATATAGCGCTCCACGCGGGCAAGACATGAACCTCTAGTCGTCTGGTACGCGCGCGTCGTCGGTCAGGTCCTTGGCATTTCTCGAGTAAAAACTAATCTAATTGTGTACAAGTGTTTGTTTTATAAATATTTGGTGCCTGTCTGCAATGAGCAGGCGATATAATATCTTTCGCTTGATAATGGGAGGTCCCTGGCCATGGGTTTGACTTTGAGCAACGCGACACGTTAACATAACCAGAAAAGTGCGATGAATGATAAGTGCCATACCTAAACAGCTGACAGGCGACAAGGCGTACAAGCAGGTGACTACTGGTACTGAGAAACCAGTGAACCTCACTGATTAAACCAGTGTCGGAACTTCACTGAATGAACCAGTGAATGCTCACTGATTGTCAGTGACACACTTCTGGCTATTTCAACCAGTGAGATTTCACTGGAAATCAGTGAGATTTCACTGGTTCATTTTAAGAGAGTAGAGAAAACTTAAAAATCAGATAGTCCTTTCACGGTTGTTTCGGATTCGAAAGATAATGAAATATTCGTCGGAAAATCTTCCATATGTTGGTTATTGACTAAAAGGTGATCAAACGTTTGTAGTGACAGACTGCAAAGATTTATGACTCAGAATATAATCGAAATGAAATAATAACTAGTATTAGAAAATCTGAAACTTTTTCCGATACATGTGATCAAATTTGATTGGAGATTGGTGTTTATTCAAAAAATCTAAAGGCAAGAACTATATTTTGGGATTTATTTTAGTTGTTATGTACTTATTAGTACGCTTTTAATACAAAAGGAATAATTCCACTCAATAAAAAAACGAGCACTCTTACGTCAATGTTCCAAATTACGTTCTTACAATTGCGGCACCGATTTTAAATGAGCAAGACAGTTATTTCCATCCTGAAATCAATAAAAAAATTTAATGTATGCAGAAGTCTGCTAAATACGGTAGATATTATCATTAGCGAAGAAAAAATCTATTAGTTTAATTAAAAGTATAAAAATGTTTCATGTTTTCGATACCATTCTAAGTTTAAATAAAATATAATTATTGTGTAGAAATTGTAAGTCTTATTTATTCGAGAATCATCAATTCTACGTATAATCGCTCTCACCCCTTATCCACAACCCTAATGGCTGACGGTCTGATGTTACCCTGTCTTCTACTGCGAATCTCTCCATCTCCTCCCACCCTTGCATATTCATGACTACATAGTCTATCACCGATACCCTCACCTTCCCTACATATGTGTATTCTCCCTCTTCCTGCTCAGTTGCCATACCATTTGCCACCGCCCAGCCTCTATCCTCCATCCAGTCCCTTAGAATCTCCCCCTCCTTATTTATTAACTTATCCTTCGAATTCCTTTCGAAGCTCTCCCCTTCCCTGTAAAGGCCCCCTTCCCTCCTCATCCTCGCGTTAAAGTCCCCACCCAGTACCACCATACCCTCCTCTCTTTCACCTAACATGTCTTGCACCCTTTCTTTAATTCTTTCCATCCCATCCTTATTGTGCACTGTCACAAACTTACACGTTACCCCTACTATCTTCACTTCCCACATTTGCACTCCCTCCCCCTCTTCCTCTCCGTGAGCTTCTTCCTCTAATCCATCTCTAACCCCGTTATAATTCCCCCACTAGCCCTTCCTTTCTTCTTCACTCTGACCGCCTCCTGAAGTCTCCACCTATACCCCCTTGGCAGCTTTTGCTCTATTCTATTCCATTCCTTTCTTTCCACCCACGTCTCTACCAGTCCCAACACATCAAATTCCTGGATATACCTCCAGAACTCCTCATCCTTCTTCTTTAGCCCTGCTACGTTCCAGTAAAGCACCTTCACAACTCCTCTACCCTGCATTACCCGCACCCCCCTACTTCCTACGAAACAAATTCCCCTGCGTTTCCTTCAACACCTCTTTCTCCTCGTCCCACACCCACATTTTCTCGTCTATTTTTATTTTCCGATATCCTACCTTCGCCGATCTCCCTTCTCTCCTCTAACTCCTGGCCCTGTCATACAGCATTCTCTGTACATCCCTTTCCTTTCTCATCAAATAGTGATCGATGAAAACTTCCTTATCCTTTATCCCATTTTTATTTCGCATTACCCCCAACTTTTCTTCCCAGCTCTCCAACTCCATAACCGCCACTTCTTTCTCCTTTCTCCCCTCCAACTTAACTTTCCCTACCCTGCCTTCATCCTACCAAATGCTCTGTCGCAGCGCTTCCACGCCCTCCCTTTCTTCCCCGCTCTTCAGCTTCAACCCTCTTATCACAATATTATTTCTCCTGTCTGCCTTCTCCTTTCTCTCCTTTCCCTCCATTGCCCTTATCCTTTCCCTATCCGCCCTCTCCTCCTTTTCATTCCTACGCTCTCCCACTTTTTCTTCTATCATATTCCCTACCCTCTCCCAAATACCTTTAATCTCGTCCCCGCTACCCCCGTCTCTTATTTCCATTTCCGTCCTGCCCTCCACCTTCTCAAGCCTTTTTTCCGTCCTTTCTTTCCACACCCTAATGTCCTCTTCCATCTGTTTCATTTTAACTTCTTTTTCTTTTCTTTCCCTATCTAACCCATCTACTCTCTCTCTCTCAGCTCTTTCACCTGCTTTTCTCATTTCTCATCTCTGATTCTCAAGTCCTCCCTCATGCCTTCCATCTGCTCCTTGGTCCCACTTACGTCCTCTCTCAGCCCCCTGATCACGCCTAACAGCATCCCGAGAGCCTCCTTTTCCAACTTCCCCTCCATTTGGGGGGGGGGGTGCACTACGTGTTATCCCTTCAAGAGATCCTCCCCGTCACTTGCGCTAGTCCCTCTCTCCCTTACCGTCTCGCTTTCTTCTTTTCCACCGTTCCGCTTTTTCCCTCTCCCCGCCACACCGCTTGACACCGGGCCACGCGCTGTTGGCCGTCGTGGCTTGTGGAAAATTCCCTCCCCGTCAGTTTCACTACGGGATCGTCCATATATTACGTAAGACGTTTTTCTTTTGTTTAAATAAAGACGAGAATAAAATTGATGTGAAGTTGAAAAGGACACAACGATATAAACAAAAGAAAAACGTCTTACGTAATATATGGACGATCCCTACCAGCACTGCCAGTACTCTCGCTGCCCACCTCCCGCTCTGCCGTTGTCACTATCAACCTGGCTGTCAGTACTAGTATTAATGCTTTCATTTAAGCATGAATCGCTCTGCCAAACGTAGGTCTTGATTCCAGCAACTGTTCCAAGAAGCTAGTTTTTTAATCGCAGAGCATTATTGAGAGCACACTGAAATAATTTATTTTGCTGCTTTATACACGGAAAAAATTTATCCGTGAAGAAGTCACGAACTTGTAGCTAGGTCTCGGATACGAGATAAAAAAATGAAACATTAAATCCTTATTTCTATGAGAAATATATGGATAAATTTCGAAGTTTCTTACGAACAGTTCGAATTTCCTACGAACAGTTCCTGAAAATTTCAGACTGAAATAAAAAGAGGAAAAATTTTATTTGTGCGATTTAATTTTATATTAATTTATAAATTCGCAACTCAGAAGATTCGAACCCTCAAGACTGCTGACTCACCAGTTTCTAAACACATAAACCAGGAGTGCGTAAACACGCGCAGCCATCGAGGCCAAACAAAATAGGTATTATAAAACTTCTAGCCACTCATCCGACGAGCTCGAGGCACACATACGAGCGTACACACGCACCGCGCGTGTGTGCGTGGGCCACGTACAGGGAGACTAAGTTTCGAGTTCCTAGATTTGTCAGGCAAGCTCGTGAGTGCTCTGAGAATCTTTTCCCAATCACTCGTAATATTTTTGTAATTATTCACGTAAAAAAAAGTGATGAACCGTTTTAGAATTTTCACATCGAGTTCATCAATCTTTCTCAAAGTTCGTAGGTTATTTACGAAAATACATAAATATCCCATGAATTTTTCTCATATCCGAGACCTAGCTACTAGTTCGTGACTTTTTTACGGATAAATTTTTTCCGTGTACCGTGATATAGACACTGCAACTGTAAAGTCAGTAATTGGCAAAATGACAGGCACTCGGTAGTGTCCTTCCTTTGCAAGGAATAACGTTTTGCAAAAAAGTAGCTTTTTCACGTTCACGAATATATTTTTTTTCTGCAAAGCGAACGTGTTCTCGTAAGGTTGCGTAGAGTTGTTTGCATGGAACAGCACCATCAAACCGTTCGATTCCCTGGAAGTTACGAGAAAGCCAGTTATTCTGAATGCTAATCGTCTGTGGAAGATTGATGAAAAGGCACGATGGAGAGATTTTCATTTTACTCAATTTTGTCACTGTCAAATGTTACAAAAAATTAGTTGAACAGACAAAAAGTTAGGTTACAATCGTTGAAAATTGGTGAATTTTGATGTGTTTTGAATAAAAATGTTGTAAATTGAAAGCACTGAATTGAAATAAATTTATTGCACATTATAATATAATATTATTATTATTATAAATTATAATATCGTGGGTGTGGTGAGCCCACACTTGTAGTTATATACTACAAGAAACTATCCACCTAGAAACACTACCCGAATCGGGTAGTGTCACGCCTACACTGAAAGGGAAATGGCTTAATGGTATACATACATAACATTAGCAATGATTTGGTTCCAATGAATTGTAATCGTTATATTGGGGGCCGTTCATATATTACGTAAGCCGTTTTTATTTTGTTTAAATAAAGACGAGAACAAAATTGATGTGAAGTTGAGAAGGACACAACGATATAAACAAAAGAAAAACGTCTTACGTAATATATGGAGATCCCTAAGTTACTAACATACTCAATAAAACCATTAAAATGCATGTAAAAATTAATAGTAATAATTGCTCAATTTCGAGATATCGCTTTTGCAATGACTTTTTCTTTATGTTCTGGCACTACAATTACGAACACTATTTTGTAGTCCTGAATTCTTCACCTTTACACGTCTTTTACTTTATTGTTTCAAATTTTGAAAACACTTTTCAAAGCTTCTTAGCATTTTACCTTTAATTCACTATCATAACTAATTCACACTCTTTTACAGTAATATTCAAATATCACTTTCAATATTTCAACCTAGAAAGATTTCCAGTTCTTACATAAAGTTTTTTCCCGTTTACGTATTAATTATAAAAAAAATAACCATGTCGAAAAGATTTGTTCTTAAATAGTCTGATAAATTTTCAGCAATAAAAAAACGAATTCTCTAGAACTTTCAACAAAAAATAAATGATTGCTTAACCAAGAGATTAATTTTTTGTACCGTCTGGTGGCATTTTAAACCACAAAGTATGAAATTGCCACCAAATTAAAAAAAAAAAATAACAATGGAAAATTGCTCCCGAGATATGGAAAGGCTACATAAGCCTCACAAAGTTTTCACCCAAAAAAATTATTCTGTTCCCGGAAAATAAAGATTTAAAGTGACGGTATCGCACTGTAACAGACTCTCCTTTTTGTTGATTTGAATAAAAAGTTTTCCTTGCTGGTTCCGAATGCAACTAGGTGGCGCTCAATAATTGTTCATTATATCAATTAATTAACTCGAGCCTTGGCAGCTCCGAACAAAGACACGCGAAGTGAGGTAAGGAATTTTGTCAGATAAATAAAATCTGACTACTGTTTACTTAGCTAAAGTTTTGATAAAATTTAATCCTGTCTCAAGTTTTTGCACCGCTCTTCGCCTTCGAATTAAAGTATGGATTTCAAAACTTTTCGCGAAGAGTGTATCAGTAGTTTTGATAAACAAATTCACTTATTACTGCACTTATTAGTACGTCCATTTTTAAGTAATTTTGTACGTCTTTTTGTATGTCCTTTTATAAGTCTACTTTTTCAAGCGGGGTGGGGAAGAGATCATCTCTTAAAAATGGTTAGGAACCACGAGATGATGTGCAAGTAAGAAGATGTGCAATGTAAGAAGTGTTCAGTTTATAAAAAAATGTTATTGTTCAATTTTTAATGTTTCTAGGTTACAATTGCTTAAATTGATTTGCAGCTCAGTATTTATTGCTTCAAATGGAAACATTTTTAGCTTTGGAGTTCGAATTTTTTAATTTAATTGACCGTAAAAAATGTTTGCGAACCGGGAAAGAACCGCGAAATGACTGGGAATTTGTTTCTTTGATGAAAACGGCCACCCTGTGTCAGTCTAGTTACCTTAATCTAATTTGTCTAAAATACCTCGATTTTCATATTATTTGTAAAATTTAAATAACCTAAAATGTAATTTAAGATTTACCTTAAATCGAAATAAAAAAAATATAATTAATCATATTATATCAGCTATTATTATTTTTTCCCCCAGAAATTGATACCAAAGCTAAAAAAAGGCAAATCGCACTAAATTTCAAGATAAACGGTTAGAACTTGAGGACTGCAATGGAATAGTTGTATCTAAATGGGTCTAAAAGGATTTGAAAGGTCCGTTCTCTTGTATCTGCATTAGTGATGCATGTCGATCATTTTTGGAAAAAATCGAGATTTGCTTAAAACATAGTTAGATGAAACTGAAATGTAAATTAGATCAAGAATTTGCAATGAAAAAAGTCGATCGAGAGAGACGATCATCTCGACTGAGTGATCGTTCGTCTCCATGTGATGAGTATGGTGTTCAAGGTTTTAATTTAATCTGACGAGATTTTGGAAAAATTTTTTAATGATCGACATGCATCACTAATCGGTATAGTTTACAATGTAAATATATTAACAGACAAAGGATTTGAAAAATTACAACAGCATGCGAAAACAGTCAAGCATGTAGGGAACTTATCCAAATTAGATGGAAAGCAGTTTCATTTCAACAACACTCCCTACTTGTTTAGCCCAAAAGAGGCAGCGACGAGAGCCGAAATATTCTGGGTTATGGAGAGCAGCAAGACGAATTGTTCTGCGAGGAGTTGCAATGGAAAATAGAAGTCTTTCAAATGATGTTTCCTTGATGCGTACCAGATTCGTTTTCATTGTCGGCTAATAAAGCTTAGTATCTAATAACAAAATCAATTGGTCCGCACTTTCAGAATCTCCTATTAAAGGAGCTGCAGAAGCCAAACGTATTTTTCACTTTGCAGTATGATGAGACCAGTAATCTTAAAAGTGAGAAAGATTTACAGATTAGGGCTAGGTTTTGGTCGGACACGGATAATAGAGTTGTCAGTCGACATCTAGTCACTTATTTCATAGGAAAAGCAGACGGAGACACTTTGTTTAGCTACTTATTAAAGGCTTTAGATACCAATGGGCTGTTTCTAAAAAATGTACTGGCAATAGCTTGTGATGTTCCTAATGTCAATAAGAAAGTTCTACGATTATTTTCAGAGAAAGTTAAAGAACTTCGCTATAAATCTCTCACTGATATTGGAACTTGTCAGATCCACATAGCTCACAGAGCGTTCTTCAAAGGTACAGAATGCTTACTTTTAGCTTTTGCCTCAACACAAGTTCTTGAAGCTCTCTCTTGAAGAACATCTTCCTGCATTAAAAGAGTATATTTTTATATAATACATACCTAAGAAAGAGACCGCACCTCTAACCAAGCAAAACTATCTCGACATAAGAAACTATTTAAAAAATAAAAATCTCGAATGTTCTTTGAAGTTTGTTGTGTATGCTTCAAAAGTCTTGACTGCTGAATTTACGGGCGTCATTCAAAGGGAAGAGCCACTTATCCACGTGCTTTATTCACAGCTGAAGAAACTTATTACAATCATATTGTCAAGGCACTTTTCTAAAAAAAACTTCAAACTTGATCGATTTAACTAAAATCAATGTCGGAGAAAGCGCGAAAGAATGGCTTGGAAAACTACCTGCAAAATATCAATTGATTTTGCTATCTACCATTCGAAAGTTCTACATGACATCAGCGAAGCATTTGTTTTAAAAAACTAGTACTTTCAAGAATTTGAAATATTTCCAATGTCTTGCCCCTGAAAATATGAAGAAGCATGCAAGCGTCAGGTATATTAAGAACGTTGCAGAAGCATTGCTGTTAACTGACGTAGACGTTGACACACTGAATATGGAGTGGAAATTACTCCAGTTAGATGTTGAAGTAAGGTTCACTCTCAATGAAAGTGAACGAGTTGATTCGTATTGGTCTACGATTTTTCGGCTGAAAACTTCACCAAATGCAAGGTACCCTGAAATTACAAAGGTTGTTCAAGCTGCCTTAGCACTGGCGCATGGTAGTGCGGATGTAGATAGAGGATTCTCTAAATCTGGACAACTTCTAACAGAGGATAAGGCCCAGATGTCTGAAAGATTGCTCAATGCCAAATTAGCCATCACTGACGGTGTAAAAAGGCATGATTTCGTGGTTCATAAAGTCCCCATACCAGATGAGCTTTTAAGACGTGCTCGACTCGCACATAATTCGTACCAATTATATTTAGAAAATGAGGCACGGATTGCTAATGAAAAAGCTTAGCAACAGGTACCTGAAGCTAAACGCCAAACAAAAGAAAAGTCGATTTTAGAAAATATCGACAAGGAAAATAAGGCAATACCAAGTCTCGAAGAGAAACTCAAATTTGCCGAAGAATCACCAAACATGCTGCAAGCGATGCTGCATCGAAGGAGAATGCGTTAAAAGGAGCAATAAAGACGAAAGCGGAAAATGCAATACAAATAAATATATTCGTCTACGGCGAGGACCAAAAAATGGTAAATGTATTTTTGCTAGATGTATAAATCAGTTTTTAAAAGATATTTCTGTTTCCCAAATTTGTATGCCAAAAAAGCTTTAACTTACTTCGCTTAGATTCTTAAATACATATCAGTTCTTTTAACAGGTCGAAATGTTTATATTTCTCCAAGTTGTGAAACAAAAATTTTTTTTATAAATCTATATTTCAGATAGACTTATAAAATTCGCAGACTAAATTAGAAGAAACGTGTAGAAGTTAAATCTCTATTTCACGATGATTCTGTTCCTCTAGTCTACGTTAGGAATAGAACAATAATTAATGTGCTTCGTGTAGATTTAGAACATTGACTGAGTAGAAGATTATAAATATATAGAGATGAATAAAAATACAACATTTCCTTAAAAAACATTTTTTTCTTTTCTACATGTAAAAATTAATGTTTAATCTTCCCCCTTTTTCGTGAAAAAATCACCCTGTTTCCCGTTTTTGAGCTCATTTTACGCTGTGCACCCTGGTATTATTTTAAAACTCTGCCAACTACATGAGCACATTCTTATCTGTTATTTTTAATGGTATTTTTTATGATTACAATAAGAACTACGCGTCTTATAAAAAATCGTCTAAAGAAAATGTATAGATTGTACAGATATATAGTATTAACCTGTCTGTATAGAATAACATAGTTTATAATTTATCTTAGTATGAAATTATTCACTCAAATTCATCGTCTATTAACCACAATCACGGAATTAGTCTCGCAAAATATTAAAGTAATATAAAATAATAGTTTTACTCACTGTCAACTTATTAATATTATTTTCATAAAATGTATTACTTACAATAAATTGTAATTGTTAATAATAATAAAGTATTCTATTTGAGTGAAAAATATTTTTCGTTTAAAGTATTTTCATAAAGGAATAAAAAGCAACAATTTTTCTTTCAAATTCAATTAACGACGTGGAGAAATGTTGTTCACATTTACAATTGTAAAATTCCGTGCGATTGAATTTCGAGTGCCTAAGGGACATTCCTTGATTTCTTCTCTGGTCATATTTTGAACCGCGCCACTGTGCATCTTTATTTTCACCCGTCTTTCAGCTAAATCTGTTTCTGCATATATTCCACGAAGAATTGAATTAGATTCCATTATTGCAACGATGTCACCAGTGGATGATGTTAAAACAAGTTTTTCTTCAGTTGGAATGGGCTCAAGGACATGATTTTTTTTTCTCAATTTAATGGGTTTATTGGGAGGAAAAGTGTATTTTCGAATTTCGAAGCGCCGGTGCGGATTTGTGTGGGGAATAAGCCGAACAAGGCCATAATCTCCAGGTTCAAACCCAAGTATGCTTAAATAACTACGCCTGGCAGGAGGAGACCTAGATCTGACACGAAGAGGAGACTGGGCAGGAGGAAGAGACCTTTCAGAAGAATGTTGTGTGTCAGAAGAAGAAGAAGAAGAAGAAGAAGGTCGGCCACGAGGAACACCAGGAATAGGTTCGCCGTTAGGTAAACAATCGAACTGTAAACTCAACTCTGCAACAAGAAACAGGGTGTAGAATCTTTATAGATTGTGACAGGATAAAAATTGACTTACCTGTCACTTGAATTTTGAATTCCAGATTCGGGGGTTCAGAAATAGATTTTTTTTTATCCACCGACCAAGAGCGAAGGTCCTCGGCCAAGAGCGTCCATCAAAAATTGTAACCTTACGAAATTTGTATGTTAACCTTGCGAAATTTGTATTCTTTCATGTAACGTAACCTCAACCTGTCAAATCGAGTTCTACAACAACAAACCATGGTAATCAGAGGGCGATCGTCGAATCAGAACTCGCCAGTACCTACTAACGCACCCTGGATAAAGCACCTATCACTAACCATATTCCAGGCGTCCCACGTTCCCATGGTAACCGGCTTCAATCCAAGATGGCGGGCCACGAACGCCCCGTATAATTAGCACCGTATCTGGCCGTCATCCCCACTGGTCCGTCAGCGCCATGTCAGCGAGGAGTTACGTCACGAAGAACATCGCAACAATAATACCACGGAAGCCAATGGTGGGTAGAGGCAGCAGAAGTTTCAGTACAAGATGGCGGGCCTCGAGTACTCAGTAGTTGGTCTCATTCCTGATCGCCATCTTTCACTATCCACTGCGATATATTCGCGAGGCGGACGTCACGATACTAGTCAACGACTCCATGACAACCAGGGTTGAGCCGCCACGTCAGAGGATTACCAAGGTTCTGGTACGCTGGAATGGTTATTTAGGTGACGCCATCTTGAGGGAGATTACGACAACTGACCGGAAACTTGACAAGAGCAGTCTCAACGGTCATTGGCTAGCATAAAATTATTCAAGTACCTATGAAAGATTTCATGAGACAAAAAGTTCGAAATGCGCGAAAGGTCTCATTAAGGCTCATAGGATTCATGTTCTGTGTGGAACTCCTACATGTTGCGATAACTGCCAGGGCGGCTCACGCGATGGAATGCCTGGCAAGAGCAAATAGATAGACTTGGGGGATTACACATACTTGGCTCCCAAGTGACATCTGCACATTGCCAATTCTAGAAATGGAGCAAGATAAAATCATAAAATGCTTCATCTTTATCAAGACTTTCAGCGTTTGCCTTCCAAGCAGGGATATGTGGAAAGAAAATTGTAACCCGGTCTTTCAACGGAAAATTTGGTACTCAGATGGCTCCAGAGAAGTGGGTGGGTCAGTAGCAGGAATCTCTGATAGCGCAAGAAGCAGGGAATAGGGATCCCGCTTGGGCGACATTCCGCCGTTTTTGAGGCGCATGTCCTGGCTGTCCTTCGCTGTGCTCAGACATTATCAGAAGAAAACGCTGATGGTCGGCAGATCACAATCTCCTGATACAGCCAAGCGACATTTACTGCAGTCGGGAAACCAGACATAACATCAGAGCTGGTTTTGGAATGCAAAAGGGCATTAAACCAACTCGCCATCAAAACCTGGATCCCGACGAAACACTGGGAATACTTTAAATAAAATCAGGGTTGCCGACAGACGAAAGCCATCATGAGCGATACGTACAGGATGGATCGACACAGGGAAATCCTGGGTTTACCAAAGAAAGGCATTGGGACAGTGGTTCTGATGCTTACGGGGCACAACCACCTGAACACAACCCCAAAACAGAGTACAAAAAATGCGGCAGGGATGATGAAACATCCATGTGTGTCTTATACCAGTGCCCGACGTTAGCTAGACTCAGTTAACAAACCTTTGAGGTCCATTTTATGGAAATTTTGGAAATTATAACGCGATCAATGGTTGACATACTCGGCTTCATCCAGAGATCTAGGGTCAACTACTGAGAGCAAATAATTAAGGGTATGGGCTTTATAGCCTGAGCGCTAGGACGACTCCGCCCCCTCCCCCCCCCCCTACCGTCCGCACATAAACAAAGTGAACTATAGAACACCTAAACAGCAAGGTTTTACTGGGCTTACAAATGCAACCTTTGCGCCAGAAAGGGAACAAGATTGACCACGGAAAATTAGGTTGGACATGGATGTCTGCAAAGTAAGGTGCAAATCGGGTCGGTTGATACCATATAAGAAAGGAAATAGAAGCAGAAAGCTGATACGCCATGTTAGTGAAATCACCCATCCTCGGTACATCGAGACATTGGTTCAAGCAATATTGGATGAGATTATTCCCAACGGCAAAGACTTGATGTTCTCACTGCTGAACTGCGTCGGTACAAGAAAAGTAGTGCAAGAAGGCAGCGGAATCGAACCTTTCTGGCAGATGAAAGAAGGTTCAACTCTGAACTGAGTGCAAAGCAAAATAACCAGCAAGACACCGAAGTCCCTCTGCTAAAAGACTACTACAACGAAAGAAAGCAATAGCATGCAATACCCTTGAAATGGAACTAACTAACATCACAGATTCAGATGTTTTAGCGGTTTTATGCTTGATTAAAGGTACTTCGTATATATGTTGCCAAAAAAACAAGACGCTTAAAATCCATCTGAATTTCGACCGACAGGCTATCGTATATTTTCAGTGCGACAAGGATGATATCCTTGCAGAAGAAACACAAGGATGTTGTAAAAACTCGCGGGGCAGGAAATATCCAGTCACCCTAGACGCTGTCGCCATGATATGACTATTTATTAAAAGTCTTAAAAATTTATAAAATCTGCCCACGCATGACCGCCTTTCGAAGTCGTGCAATGATGCTTTGTGGTACAAGAATCAAGTATTTTGATCACGATCATCCATCAAACAATACGCATCACGACAGATGTCTTTCAAGGAGACTCCTTCATTGCATTATGGCTTAGGCGGTTCGGGGCTCGGACCTTACGTTAGAGGTTCGGTGTTCTATCTCTGAGCCGGTACATATGGAATTTTTTCCATGTACTTTTATTGAGATTCTGGTGATTCTGATACCGCCTTAAGTTTGAGTGCATTATAAAAATGTGTCCGTGACTGATGATGTATACCGGGCAGACCCTTGTAGATTATTCAGAATCTAACTCTAACAAAAATTCCTTCAATTTATTGGGCTGTAACCATCTTAAGTCCTGAAGAAAAATTAGCTTTCTCATTTTTTGGTAATAATAATAAAATAGTGATATTGATACTAGCTCTAAAAAAGCATCCAGAGGCGACTGATGTCACCTTCAACACACTCGGCCGCTGTGTAAGGAAAACAGCATTAGAAAAAGAAACTTTAAACAATATCATGCTTCTAATTGTGTGCCTACTACAAAATCGTCGTATGACATTTCAAACATCTTATTAATTTAATTCGTAACATCGTTAACTCATCAGGTAGTCCGTGGCTGATGACGAAAAAAATACGATCAAACCTCGAGAAAAAACTTAAATAAAAAAAAAAATAAGAAGAAGAAGAAGAGCCTCGGTGCCTTAGGCGGTTAGGCGCTCGGAATTCACATTAAAGGTCAGGGGTTTGATCCCTGAGCCGGTACTTTTGAAAAAATTTCTATGTACTTCTACCGAGGTTCTGGTGGTTTCGATCCAACTTTGAGCCGTAGGTTATCTATTACGCACTTGGCCGCAACCCACTTCATGGATGATGGGGCATGAACAAGGCTTTGCTCAATAAGTTAAACTAAGCCATCCGTTTCTGATGATATAAACCAAGACAACCCCGTTCAGACTATTTAAAAAGTCCACTCTAACGAAAATGCCTTGGGCATATCGGGCCATAGCCATCTTAAGCCTAAAAGAAAACATGAGCTTCCCTTTTTTTATTTATAATAATAATAAACCTGTCGGAGGTGTTCTTGCATTGGCGTCGCGCTAGAACTTGAGCTGTCCACTCATGACTTTGACGACCATGTTGGCTGTAGCATTACTACTGACAGCGTTTGCCATGCCAGACAGGTAGAGAAAAAATAGGAAAGGGACTAAGAGCAACATCAAAACCCATGCACTCTAACGGAGAGACATTCAAATATTTTGAAACATTTGTCGCTTTCCTTGGATCGTCGGAGCGTCCCTGATGCCCCGGCTGAGGACCACACCGTGCAAGACGGTGGTGATGGTGAGCTGTGAGATGGTTAGGCAGATCTCACAAATCAAAAAGCTGGCCAGCAAGGACATCTGCGACAAACGGTAAACAGTGGAGCATCCACTGTGCCTGCTGAGTATGCTTTGGCTAGCGTTAGCAATTTGCAGCCAACCACCTCGATAGAAATACCATGGGAGAGAATCAACTGAGATCCTACTATGAAAAAAGAATTGATGCGTCTCTACTATGAAAGCGCAAAGTTTGAAACTGAAAGCGAAAAGGGCTCATTAATTAACATCAGTTAAAGGAAGCACCATCCTATTGATTGAAGCTGAAGGCATAGGTGCTAGGAATAATAAACGTCAAGTACCGGATCCACGAGAACCACATCTGGACATTAACGTTGCCTATAAAACGAAACGTACAAAATGCATCTGAATTTCGAACGATAGCTCATCTTCCAATAATTTATAAATGCCTTACAGGTATCTCACTGCTACGAGGCTGACATCCTCACAGATGAACGCAAAAGAATGTTGTAAAAACGCGCGGGGCAGTAAAGATCTGGTCACCATAGACGCTGTGGCCGTAAACACACGACAATTTGATTGAAAACTTAAAAATTTACAAAATCTGCCCACACATCATCGACTTTTTAGGTCGTGCGATGTTTTTGGGTACCAGAATGGAGTATTTTGATCATGGACAACCCAGGATAACTGGTGTATCTTTGAAGGAGACTCCTTCAGTACATTATGGTTCTGTTGAGCGTTACACCTATTGAGCGAAACACTAAATAGCATGTCTCATGGGTTCGGAATACATGATAATGAGGATAGATATCAACTGAACCATCTTCTATACATGGATGACCTGAAACTATACGCTACATCAAACCTGAAACTGCATCAAGTGATCCATCTCACTAAGCAGTTTTCGAATGGTATCTACATTCATCCTATCATGATGTTAGCTACAGGCGATGTGCACGCAAGATGCACTGAACATCTCGAACATCTAGAAGTCATTGGAGTACTGGCAGCAGCTCAAAAAGCGGTTTTACTAAACACCTGCCGCATTATGCATTATGCATTATGAGCCTACCACAACATCGTCGCAAAATATTTCACAGGAATACATTCAGCGAGGGGTTATTTACTTCTGAAGTCACTTAAATCCCGTGATCCCGAAATCTTCAGAAATTAGAATTATCTATTAAAAATTACAGATCTCTCACTGTCACCAGATAGATTGCATATGATCTATCAATGATATTTTCAAAATCCGCAAGGATTTTTGAAGATTTAAAAGATTTCCGGCGACATTTGAGACTGTTTTCAACTGTTTTTAAGTCGCTGAATCTTGGGATCTGAACGTGATTAGCGACATTCTGAATCTTTCATTTTTTTCTTCTATAGTGACTTTGAACAAGATTTACGAATTTGTATTTACTTAATTTTACCTGAAATAAACTTTGGGAGAAAATAGCAATCAGGACAGAATGCCAGGTATAAAGCGAGAGTAGGAACGATTCTCATCTTTTCTAGTTAGAGGATGAACGGATTAATATTTCAATGAAGAATTTTACTCAAAATGTAACTAGCGAATATTTGAGTTCTTCTTTACATTATATAGATATGAATTTTGATAAAATTATTGAAGCACCTGTTAAAAATTATAAGTGTAGAAGGAGAAGAGAATACAAAATTCTTAAAGTGTTTCTTCAGATGAATTTTTAACAAATAATTAGTAAAATAGTTAAATTTTCATTTTAAATTTACGTTCTAAATTTTCAAGTTTTAACCAGTCCTTAAATTTTCACCCAAAAAGATGAATTATCTATCAAGAAGATTAAGGTTCCTCCAATCTTCAAAACCCCGTTTAAGTCCCTAGAAATCTTTGAAATCTCTTGAAATCCTTGAAGATTTAATAAAATCCTCAAATCTTGTGAAATTCCTTGAAATCCTTTAAAATCTTTGGAATCTTTTAAAATGAGTTGGAATATTTATAAATCTTGTAGAATCCTTTCAAAAGCCTTAAAATCCGTAAAAGTTCATCGAAATGTATTGCAATCTTTTGGAATCCTTTAAAATCTTCTGATGTGTAAGAAAATCTTTAAAATTCCGTGCAATTGTTATGAAATCTGGCAATATCTCTTAAAATCCATGGAAATTTTCTGGAATTTAAATTAAATTAAACTCATTCATTAAAGTTTTTGGAATCACTTGAAGTTTCCTAAATGTCTTGAAATCCTTTGGAATCCCTTAAAATTCCTGGAAGTATTTGAAAATTACTTGTTTTGAAGAAATTTAAAAATATTTTATGAATTTTTGGAAAGCTTTCCAAATTCCAAGCTATTTTATATCTCTTTAAACCATCTAAAATTCCTAAATATATTTTACATTTATTCGAAATTTTCCTGAAAATTAGAGAAATGTCTGCAAAATTAAAAAAATTGCCTTAAAATCTTCAAGATTTTTTTTTGATAATTTGGGAAATGTTTTGAAAAGTTCTGAAATCTTTATGGATATTCTCTTGAAATTCATTTTTCAAAATAAAAAATAATTGAAAATTTTCCCAGAAATCGTAAGAAAATTTCTTCATTCTCTTGAAAACTTTCAAGAGTCTTAAAAAGCTTCTAAACTTGTTGTCAAAATCTTCAAAAATCTACAGTATGGTTTAAATTTGTGTAAATCTTACAAATTTTCAAATCTTTAGGTAAAAAATTAATATTAAACAAAGAAAAAACGAATTTTGACCACAATAGTTAAATAATTATTACTAAAAATGGAATATGTATATGTATGTTGAAGAAATGAATTTTGAGCCAAAAGGATAAATTTCCTACTAAAAAGGCGAGTTTCCAACAAAAGCTGCCACTTTTTAACCAAATAGTTAAACTTTTCCCCAAAGAAATAATCTTTCATCCAAATCGATGCATCTTGAACGAAAAATCTGAATCTTTAAGAAAGTGGTACATTTTCCAGCAAAGAAATGAATGTTGAACTAAAATCTGAATCTTCAAATTAAAAAATGAATTTTTAACCAAATAGTTGAATTTTCAAGAAAAAAGAATAATTTTACACCAATAATATTAGTTTTCTAATAAGGAAGACGAATATTCAAGAAAGCACATGAATTTTTAACTAAAAAGAGTTGCGGTTTAAACCAAAAATGGAATAATTAAATTTTTTGTTTGAAAAATTAATGTTCGAAAAAGAAAATTAATTTGCTAAGAAAGGAGATGAATTTCCAACTAAGTAGTTAAATTTTTAAATTAACTTTTAACGAGAAATGAAATAGGTATGTACATTTTCAGTTTGAATTTTCAACCAAACTGATAATTTCTCTCCCAGAAGATTGTTGAATTCTCAACTAAGAAAGATTAATTTTCAACCAAAGTAAGAATAATTACATTTTCAGTTGGAAAATTGGTTTTAAACCTCAAAAAAATCGAATTTAGAAAAACAATTAATTTTAAGGAAAATAGTTCAATCTTTAACCAAAGAGAAATACTTTAACCAAAAACTTTAATTTTCTACCAAAAAAGCACGAATTTTTAACTAAAAAAGATAAATTTGCAACAAAAAATCAAACACCCTGAGGACCCGTTTTACCGGGCGTTTCAAGGATATCCTCAGGGTGCCTTCATGGTAAATCGGGACTCTCCAAATCGGTCTTCTTCTTGCTTGTGGCTTCTTATAGTGCCGAACCGTAAACTGCGCAACTTCGCTGACCTTGTAAGCGCCTCTCTCTAGCCCCCTTGAACCACCTTATCCGGTATATCAGGTTCCGGTAAAGCGGGACCCCAATGTAGTTAAATTTTCATATTTCGGGAACCTATGCGGTAATAGGTTGTACAGAATTCTGAGAGAAATCATCGATTCGTAAGTTTTTCTTGTTTATATACGTTTGTTACAATTTGCCTTCGTTTTTTAATTTTTCGCTTTTGTTTCGCATTTTATGCAATTTAAATATCTTTCTTAAAAAAATTATTTCCTAATCTTACAGAAAGCCAATCTTCATTTCCCCACGAGCAAGGACATTGGACTTCGCATAGCCTTGAACAAAACGCTAAGAAAGTGCTTCTACAGAGATTTGATAATGAACTTCACGGCCGTCAACGATGCTCACTGTTCACTGTTTTCTTCGACCAGGAAGCCAGAAGTCAGAAGAAAACCGACTGATTTTTGGAAAAGTGGCGACTAGGTGCCTCACTTCGACAACGCACCAACCCATTCTCGTAGTCCAAGTTCTCTAAATGGAAGCGAGGCCTTAACACCTAATAAGAAGAATTTACTTGTAGATCAGGACGAAAATGTGCAACCAGCCTTCGCAATTAAAATGCAAATTTGGGCAAATAAATATATTCGAATTATGACGAGAGATTGTCTAACAGATATATCGAAGCTGTTGAAGAAAAAGAATTCAAATAGGTGGAGCTCGGAGGTCTAAAAAAATGTTTCCTCGGTTCTTCAGTCCGAAAATTCCTACTACTCCATCAGGCAGAACAAAGCAGAAATCCTTTCGATATTTTTAGGCGAATGGAAACCCAGTACTTGTATTGAATGAAATTGCACGAGCTTTGGTTCCGAAATCGAAAGAAAAAACAGCGTCAAATTTGTATTCAAGAAAGAAAAAGGGAAATTTAGATCTAGATAATAGAAAATTCCAAAAAAACTTCAATGAAATTGAAGACGAGGAAAAAGTGGAAAAAAATTAGATTTCAAGGAGAAAGGGGAGACACTCTCAAAGCCCGTCTTAAAAACAAAGCAGGATTTCATAATGAAAATTCGTCGTTACCATAAAATGATACCTTAAAATTTGCGTCCCAGGATGAGCGGATTGATAATTGGCCTTTGAAGAGAGTGAAAAGAGTTTTAAATTTCGACGTTGAAAAAGCGCAAGAAAACTTCAACGAAATAGAAAATATGACTTTGCTAAAAGATTCTAATAAACTGTTTAAACTGAATATAAATCCGGGAATAAACTCAAATACGGAGGAGGCACAAAAAATCGTAGTGCAACAGGCTCATCCTTCTCTGGATTTAACCACTAGTTTACTTAACGAAGATCAAGCATTGCAACCAAATGTTGCTACGGATGACTTTTTTGATCTCGAATCAGTGAGCTTTAAAATCAGTTTCACAGAAGATGCTATTATTGAAGCAGTTGTAAATAAACTAAAGATATCAATCAGAGTAAAGAAATATTGCTGTATCTTCCTCTAATACGATGAAAATATCTGAAGATAAGAAATTGGATTCATCATTTACATTGAAGACAAAGGTCTATTATAATGTTTGAATTTTTCTTGCCTATGATGTAAGATATCGTAAAAATCAAAAATCTCCTGACCACAGATGTGATTTAACATGTCTAAATGTTCATAGATATCTTTCTTATATGATTGAAAATCGCGTTAAAAAGTTAGAAATGGAACTTGATAAATGTTTAATAACTTCGTCGATTGAGTACATCAATTTTTTATATTATTCGAAAGAATCGCCGCCACTTCAGTAAATGTAAAATCTACCTTTCAAATGAGCATCAGAGCTTTCAAACACGTTATTTATTTTCAGAGTTATCAATATTTTTCAAAACCATCGAAATTTTAAGTTTTTTGCAATCTTTTAATAAATTTTTATTTTGCCTTCAACTTGAGCTTAGCAGACGTAGAATTTTATTAACTTTCATACTACTTGAGGAACAAAATTTCAATTTTATATCACACAAGTTAAGAGACTTTAGCTAAAACTGAAAAAATTGTCGGTCTGATATTGATGGATGGTAATAAAAGTGCCTTTACTGCAGATTCAAGTCCTAAAGAGGATTTTTTAAAAGGTTTTACAATTTTAAATGAATTTAAGTACTTCAGATAAAAAGCCCCGGAATTAAGTTTAAAAAAAGCAGCTGAAAATATTTCTATTGCATTTTTATCTTCGAAAGCTTTTATATTTTATTACTTTCATTGTTTCGGATTTATTGTAGAAGACGCTGGAGAGAAATCCACAGATGTTCTTCCTCTGTCTCAAGATTTAGGATCAGCACCTGTCGAAGTTGATGATGTTCAGGATCCGTTATATAATCCAGATTCCGCACAATCCGATAGTTCCGAGTCAGATTTAGCGACAGAAGAAAAGGTTTTTTGAGGAAAGAAATATGAAATTGAATAAAAAAGGATGGACAACAGATGGATAAAATGATTCGAAATGTTTAGAACCCGTTTCAATACTTCTGATATTATAATAGAAATCGGGAAAAGTGCCGGTAAGGCTGCAGATGTAAAAGTAACAGCTTGTGACGCTAAAAAACCCAAGAGAAAGGCTTGTTTTTACTATAAAAAAAGTACACTCAGATATCCAAATACTTCCAGACTGTTCATAAGTCTGAACCAGAAGCAAAGAAAATTGATAAATTACCCAAAAATGACCCTAAAAAGAAATTGGTCTTAAGGCTCATGTAGGGGGTAATATAACCTAGGAAACTCACCAGAAAAAATCAATTCCACATGCTAGAGCAACGCATGATTATCAGGGGGCAATTTTTTTCCCTCTTCGGAACTCAAATCCATATTTAAGACAGAATGTCTCTGCGGATCATTGACACTTGCGATAAATACGTTAAATTTTTTGAATACTGCATCTCCAAAGCATCCGAAAAGAAGTAAACAGAAGCTATGTTAACAGAGCCGCTTGGTCTAACTATTGATCTCCTAAATCGATTTAAATGGACTTGTGCCTTCGTGCTATAAGATCCTGTCCAATGTAATCTTAAGTAGACTAACTCCTTTTCCCGAGAAAATCATTGGGGATTACCAGTGTGGATTTCGCCGAAACCGATCTACAAGCGATCAAATGTTGACAATCAGACAACTGTTAGAAAAGAAATGGGAATTTAATGAAGTATTACATCAGCTATTTATCGATTTCAAAAAAGCTGTCGACTCTATTATACGCGCACGAATGTACTGGATCCTAGAGTTCTTGGGTGTACCAAGAAAATTATTTAGACTTATCGAAATTTGCTTAAGCGCCAGTAGGGGTAGAATACGTGTAAACAGAAGTTTATCTGAAGAGTTTTCGATCCAAGATGGCCTGAAACAGAGCGATGCACTTTCGTGCGCCCTTTTCAACTTAGTTTAGAATACGTGGTCAGACAAGTACAAGCGAATCCGACTGGTGCTACCCTCAATGGGATAATGAAAATTCTTGGGTATGCGGATGATCTTGACTTACTAGGGGATGATAAAGAAACCGTGAATAAAAATGCAGAAATATTGATCACAAAAGCCAAAGATATTGGTTTGGAAGTTAGCGAATCGAAGACAAAATATATGACCGTCGTCAGATCCGAACAAAGTAATGTAGGCGGGGACCTGATGGCCGGAAATATAAAATTCGAAAGGGTTAACGAGTTTAAATACCTCGGGTCTATTATAACTAGCGAAAATAACATTAAATCGGAAATCAACGCGCGGCTGCACGCTGGCAATGGGTGCTATTATGCAGCAAATATGCTACTAAAATCGCGATCGCTATCTAGAAACGTCGAAGTAAGAATTTACAAAACGATAATAATGCCGGTGGCACAAGCCACCCATGCAGGAGAACTAAATTCTGCAGAGCTGGAAAGATTCGGTGAATATTTACTCTTCACATCCTTCGGAAAAATGACAATTTTTCAGAAAAATAAAAATTATTGCTCCTCTGATTTTTTGAGGTGGTTCTCAGGCTATGGATTATCATTTTAGCACCCCCCTCCCCTTGAACCGAACCACGCAGTAAAACTAAATTCTCTAGAGCTGGAAAGATTCAGTGAATATTTTCCATTCTTATACTTTGGAAAAATGACACTATTTCAGAAAAAACAAGATTGACAAATATCCACGGAGATTTCTTCAGGTGAATTCGGACAGCTTTGAATGCAGGAGTGTTTTTAGGGTGATCTTATAATATCAACCCTCAGTCAGGAAACTTCCTCGAAAAGTCAGGGAGGTATCTGTAAAATTTTACTTCGGAATTTTTTTGAGTCATTATTTTACATTCAATGTATTTTTCCTGCTTTTAGCGTTCTAATGAAAATATATTTTTTAATAAGATAAATTTGTTATGGTTTTTAATAATTTATTACAACTTTATAAGAATTATCACTTCTACGTCTTTTGGAATAATTTTTTATTTTGATTATTGCGCAAGTCCATTTAAATCGATTTAGGAGATCAACAGTAAGACCAAGCGGCGCTGTTAACATAGTTTCTGTTTACTTCTTTTCGGATGCTTCGGAGATTCAGTATTCAAGAAATTTAACGTATTTATCGCAAGTGTCAACGATACGCAGAGAATTTCTGTCTTAAATATGGATTTGAGCTTCCAAGGAGAAAAAATTGCCCCCCTATAATCATTCGTTGCGCTAGCATTTGGAATTGATTTTTTTAGGTGAGTTTTCTAGGTTACATTACCCCCTACATGAGCCTTAAACTATCTCAGAAAACAGGACAGCTTTCTTCATAATAGGGACCAGAGCATCAACAAAGTTCAAATAAGTATCGCACGCCATTTAAAAATAAACAGAGAAAAAACTGCTAAAGATTACACTGTGTGTGCAGTTTGTAAAGATTGTATATCAAAGCGAACGATTCACAAACACTACAATGTTTGTGCTGGTAAGGAAAGTAAAGATCGTTATGTCAAAATTTACTGCAAATTAACAGAGGATAGGATTGATTCTACTGCCTCCATTGGTACGCGACAAACATTATGCTGTTTGAAGGAGGATGAAGTTGGAGATACCATTCGGTACGATTCTCTACTGCTTGCATGGGCAAATAACCTCACAATGAAATATAAGTTGAGCCAAAGACAGAGCATGATAAAAATAGGCTGCGCTTAGTTGCTCGATTCTTCTCAGAGATACAAAAATTAGAGCCGAAGCAAATAAAAGATTGAGACAGAGTATTCTATGCATGGAATTTTGACAAGGTAACTGAAGCAGTGAACATCGTTGCTGGTCTTAATCCGGAAAGGGATACGTATGCTACTGCATCTAATGCTTCTGCTTTGGGTACATATATAAAAAAGCTTGCTAAACTTTTAAGAAGTCTACATGTCAGAAAAAGTGAATCTGAAAGAATAGCTGAGATAGATAGTTTCATATATCTTCATGAAGTGGAATACATAGTGAAAATTGGTAGGACAGTGTTAGAAACACAAATCCGAAATGAATGCAAGAAAATTACCAAGATACCAACTACTGAAGACATTAAAGACTTCGCAGATTTTGTAAGCGATAAACGTAGTGAAGCTTTTAAAATTCTCCAGAAGGAGTTTGATTTCCAGGCCTGGGAAACTCTGTCTAAAACCAGAATGATGTCGGTCCAGCTTTTCAATTGCCGCAGACCTGGCGAAACAGAGAGGATGCTTATTGAAAATTTTCCAAGTCGTCAAACTATCGATTGTAAAAAAAAAAGAAGAGCTCTTTCGATCACTAAGTAAAGAAGCGCAAGCTTCATTCAATAAATATGAACGTATCGTTATCCGAGGCAAAAAAGGCAGACTTGTGCCTTTGCTTTTATCGAAGGAGATAGCTGAATGCATGAAGCTTATAATTAAACATAGAAAACGTGCACATCGCGAACGAATAAAATTCATTAGAGATATTAGTTCTTATCAGCTGACGATTAACTGGAAAAACCTCATTGATTCTTTTACGTAATACACCCGGAGAGGGTTGATATCAAAATGTCTGGAGTGTATCCACATTTTTGATAATAACTATCAATCTAAGTATCTTTTTATCTAACTTTCAGCCTCTCCATATGGTAAAACAAAAAGAAAACGCTAGACTAACGAAGCAGTAAAGGTCATTGAAAAGGAATTTTGCCCATACCTCTATAAACTAGGAAAACTTCCGTCCGGAGCAGAAGTATTAAGGGCGATATCCCACTTTACAGTCTTAAGACACAGGACTGTACCACAGATTAAATCCTGGATCAATAACCAGCAAAAAAAAGGACGCCGCATACCATTGTTCAATTATTTTGATGATTATTATATTTTTTATGCTTAATTAATAATTGATTTTATTTACTGAAATAAACTTGTCTGAAATTTTGCAGCATGCGGTTCATGAGATTGGAGACCACGCCACGTGTAATAAATTCGTCGGTTTCAAGTGAAAAACTTAAGAAATATGGCAGCTACAATTGCGAAAGACAATAATAATGCGTTGCCGGCTCCAGCACATGCTCCGATACCGAATGCAGGGAGAGTAAGTTTCTTGATAAGAAATTGCGACTTAACAGATTCATAATTAAACGCTTTTATTAAATTTTAGATCCTATTCAAATATTGTTTCAGTCTAAAGCATGTTTAAAATTTCAGACTAATAAATGTAAACTTTACCATTTTAATTGTTCTATATTGGAAATTTAAAATTTGTATGTAAAAGTGTTGAATTTTGATATAAAATAACAATTGAAGAATTATTAGTTTGAAACGACTTAACATTAAAATAGTTTAAGAAAGGAATACATTTTGGTAGTTAATTTTTTGCCGGACTTGAAGAGCAACCTCTTTTTTTCTTACATTTTTATTAAGTTGAAGTTGGAAAAATTCAGTATTTTTAACATTTTTATTGAGTTTGAAACGAGGAAATTTTAGTTCTTAATTTTTGTTCAATTGGTAGAGGGGCATTTCATATTTTTAAGATTTTTCTTCAGTTGAAATGAAGAGAATTTTGATTTCCAGTATTTTATGAATTGGAAGAAGGATAATTTCTTTGTTTCTAGAATTTTTATTGAGTTGGAAGGGAGGAAAGTATGGTTTTCAATTTTTTGCTGAATTGGAGGGGCCTTTTATTGCTTTTGTTGAGTTGGAAATGATAAAATTATGGCTATTTATGTTTTTTTTTTAAACTGCAAGAGGTTTTTTTTACTAACATTTTTATTGCGTTCGAGAAAAGAATTTTTTTCTGAATTCCAAGAGAAAAATTTTATTTGGACGGAAGGAAATTTCGATTTTCAATTTTTTTCTGAATGGGGAAAGGACACTTTTTTCTTTTTAAGATTTTTATTGAGATGGTAGGGAGGAAATTTTGGTTTTAATTTTTCTGAATTGGGAGAAGCCATTTTTTTCTTATTTAACATTTTTATTGGGTTTAAGGGAAAAATTTATTTTCAACTTTGTTCTGAATATATATGTTGTAGGAGATCCTCTTGAAACCAAAGTATTAGATCTTAAAGAAATAGTTGATTATACGACAAAATACTCTTTATAAACTTTAGATTATATAGCTGTACTCAGGGATCACAGTCTTTTCCCTCCTCCCCTGTGTTTACCCGTTTTTAACAATTCTCCTCCCCCCTACCCTTATTCTAGAAAAAATTCCCCTGTTTTCCCTTTTCTCTTTAAATATGCTACATTTGAGAAGCACAATATTTGAATTACGCGGTAAATTTCGCACCGGAACTTGAAATTTACTAAAGAGACTTAGCTATAAATTACATATTTACTTAGAAAATGTAAATATGTAATTTATAGCCAAGCTTATTCAGTAAATCCCACGCAAATGCAAATCAAAATCTCAGGCTTTAAAGTCGGGACGCTTGCATGCATCTCAAATTTTATTTTCTAATCTTACCAACAAAAAATTTACAAATGTTTACTTGACCGGTTTCAAACTAAACTATTTAGGATTCAAATAAAACTTTAAAGCTCAAATAATTTTTTGAAGGAAAGAGTATCACGATTTAATTATTAATAATGGTGTTTCTTAAAAGAGAAAATATTCTTGATTATGCGAACGATTGTAAACATATTAAAATTGTTTATTTAACAAATTTTTTTTCAGATCGCCGTGAATGAATGACATTGGGGCTTTAGGGAACTATGAAAAGTAGTTGGATTTACTACCTAAATCTTACTAGTTTCAATTCTCATTGAGTTCAGTCAAATCAACCACAAATATTAGCTACAACGACTGCTTTTCTTACTTCACTTAACAATATATCACATAATTAGTTTGACTACAAAAGTGACATTGTGGCCTTAGGGAACTAAGCAACTTAGTTGAAAAGTATTCAAATCTACCAAGAATTTTTTTCAGTGTAGTTAGGTAAGTTAATTTGTTTTTTAATTATTCAAAATCGTTGTAAAATCACTTATAAATCTTCAATTCTTGTCAAACTTTCTGAAGTCTGAAAATGTGTTTAATGTGGGCATTTCTCATTTTTTTATAAATAAGGAGCAATTATGATTTTGAAGAGCTCTTATAATTCCTAATTCTTCAGAAGTAGATGAGGATTTTCTTGCAATTAAGTACAAATCTTTGCAACTGTGTGCGATGAATCTGAATCATGTAAATAATGCTAACTGAATGCAACTATTTCCTCCACCCATTTAGCACTTTCAACCTGGAAGCTCTCAATTAATCTAAAAGAATACAGAAAATATTTTGATTCCGTTTGTTTTATTTTGATCATTCAAATAAAGCCAAATTCTAATCACTTCAAGAGTTCGAATTTGTGTTCCCAGATACATTGCACGCTCTTGCAAAAATTTTAGAAAATTGCAAGAAAATCTCAAAATATCCATGAAGGTATCTGAATAATCTTCCCAACTTCAAAATTAGCCTGTCTCCCTATTCAGAAGAAATTAGAAATATCCGTTCGAAAAAAACTTAAAAGTAAAGATTTAAAAGGGAATATAAAGGAATTGATTGACCCACATTCAGTTGTCAGGTATCGAAGTAATAGCGTCGTTATTTCGTCGCTGTTCCTACCTGCTCTAATTTTTCTTTCCTTGATAAGGGTGCTGTGTGAGCACCGAAACGTTGGTAAATATTTTGCATGCTTTCATATTGTGATTTAATAATAATAAAAATAAAAAAGACGAAAGAAATAAAAAAGAGAAGGAAGGGGATGTGGTTCGTTGCCTTCTCATTTTTCTTTCCTCTTTTTTATTTTTGTGCAAAGAAACAAATTTGTTTGTTTTTAGGAATTGCAATAGGAGCATTTTGTTGTGTTTGTCCAAATTTGATCGTTGAATTCTTGTTTTTTAAGGAATTCTATACATTGGAATTGAATAAATTAAAAACAAATTAACTGACGCAACTTGAAAAAATAGTATATCACAAACGCTTGCAAAGATTGTAGGAGATTGTAAGGGATCCTGAAATTCTTCAATATTTCGAATCCTCCAGACCTTCAAAATCATGATTGTGCCTTATTTATAAAATCGATGTGTCTCGAGCGACACCGTTAAATTATCAATATTATTTTATTAACTGAAATTGAATATTATTCAAAGTATAATTAATTTCTTTTAGTAAATATTGGTACTTGAAAGTTGATTGAATTTATTCAAGAAAATTCATCTGAAATAGCTCCGTTTTCAGCTATTTGAGTTGGTACCTATTCTCGCCACTATTTTTTGTGACCCAAGCGCTCTGTTCGCTTGCCAATAGGCCCCGAACACTATCGCCTAATGGAACAAGACCCAATTCCTTTCCGAACTCTGTTGCAAACCACGTCAGACCGCAGCAGGGAGGCAAATTGTAAAACTAGCAAGTGTCCATTATTTTTATTTTTAATTAGTGATACAGTGTGTAACAGATTTGTTACCAGTATCAAAGCTCGGCACGGCCCTGCACGGGAGGGTTGCTGGGTCGGGGCCGAGATTGGGCGTAATCCCCCGAGTGGTCCCGATGCCCCGAGCGACGACGCTCCCCAAATCAGTCTGGGTTTGATCGTCCTAGTGGACACGTCTTTCGCGGTTGCACTATTTTCGGTACCTCGGGGCTAAATCCGTTTCTGAGATCGTGCCGCCCTTTTCGGAACGTTCGTTTCCACCGTCCGTCACGCAAGTTCTTTACTAGTGTCGTTGTCACTACGTCGCCTCGTCACCGTCACGTCACCTCATCGTCACCATGCTGACTCGTCGCCGCCACGCCAATTCGCTGCCGACTCCTGGGGTAAACCCCGCCTGTCTGACTCGTCCTCGCTCTCGAATCGACGAATGTAAGTCAATAATAAACCATGACATTGCTTTTATCCGTCTCGCCTCATTGTGTCTAAACCTTCATCTCGGCCACCCACATCCCATCTCCCTCCTCGGTCTTACCCCCTAATAAGTGCGATGAAAAGTAGTGAATTTCAAAATTGAAGTGTACATGCAGTTGGATTATATATATATTTTTTTAACTTAGTGATGCAGTGCAATGGAAAGTAGTGAATTTCAAAAATGAAGTGTACACACACAGTTGGATTATAAATTTACCGGACTCTATCAATAATATATGTATATATATATATACCATTAAGCTATTTCCCTTTCGGCGAGCCTCTAGGGGTAAGCGTGACACTACCCGATTCGGGTAGTGTTTCTAGGTGGATAGTTTTTTGTAGTAAATAACTACAAGTGTGGGCTCACCACACCCACGGCCGCCAACAGCAACGCAGTAGTATCAGACGGTCACCCATCCAAGTACTAACCGCGCCCAACACTGCTTAACTTCAGTGATCTAACGGGAACTGGTGTTTCCAGCGTGGTATGGCCGTTGCCATAATAATCGTTAAAAATACAGTAAAACTATGTGTTACTAATTATTGTTCGTTTGGATATTCATAACTATGGGTATGGACATCTTATTTCACAAGTTAGCAGTCCATCATTTCTATTTTTATATTTTACATAGAAAGGTCGTCGCCAAAAAGTTGTGGAATATGGATTAAAATTTTTTGTTTAGAAATGTCACAGTCAATTGAATATATGTTTTCGAACAAATTCGAGAGATAGAAAATTATGCTTGTAGTTTTAGTATAGTAAATTTTCAACATTATCGAAATTATTGTTTTCCAATGAAAATTTAACTTCCATTTTTGGTTAGAAAGTTATCTTTTTTAGAATCAAAATTCAACTATTTGGTTAAACTCAATTGAGTTTTATTTAAAATTAAAATATGCTTTCGTTGAAATATCAACTCTTATATTCTGTTTAGAAACTTCATCTTTTTAGGTTGAAAATTCAACTCCAAAATCTAACTGTCTTGTAGAAAATTGCTCTATTTGGTCCAAAATCATGTCAGGAAAATGACAGTTCAATAGGCAATCAAAATTTTGAAACACGTGGAAGGTCGTCTTTTAATATTTCTAATCTAGTTTTTCACAGAGTTGCAGCAGAAAATTTCTCTGAATACCTCAACTCAAAGGAAAGTGGTGAGGTTACATATATGTCTGACATTGACACCTGTTGATTTCAATGTATAAGGAAAAGGCATTAGCAGTTTCTAGACAAACGAATATTGCCCCGATAGAAAATTTCATACTGTTTTATTTTAGCGTGTAACGAGTAAAAATTTCATAGCTGGTCTATTTCAAGCGTAAAATTATGAACGTTATTTCGTTAGCTGGCTTATACCATCTACCTATGACAATTTACTATCAGATTAAGAAAATCGAATCTGAAATTACCTATCTATGCAATGTTTGCTGGTCCCATTTTTGCGACGCTAAGTTATTAAAAATAGAAGCACCTGCTAAAAAATATTCTAAAATAAAATTTCTTTCTTCTTGATTTTTATTCCATAAAGATGTATTCAAAAAATGGTTTATAAAATTTAAGAGCTAGATCAACCCAAGTTGAAGTCAATATGTGTATGGTTTATTGATCCCCCGACGTACATTCTGGGATGATATTGGATAAAATGGAGCTTCATGATCTAGTTAAAGAATCGCCTAACCTTCTCCACGACGTCTTGGAAGGTCAGGATTTTCAGAATATTGACAATATCCCAACTATTCAATGGTGAAGATCAAGCTTTCAACGAACTTGATTCAGCAATGAACACAGGTATCCATAAACGTAAACCGATTATAACGAACGAAGAAGTCGTAAAGGACGCTTTGGGTGCGATGTTCAAGGGGAATATTATGTTCAAACCAAAAAAAATGCTGGCAGTCCCACGTTCGCAAGGCCAAATATTGATAAACGTGAGCTTCTCTTATCACCTGAGTAACCACAAAACTTAGGTAAATATTCTTACAATTTATAAAAAAATTTTGGTATATTCATTAGGTGTTTTGAGGCGGTAGTATGTAACTTGTCAGCACTATGTTTCGCGTAAACCCTTAAATCTAAAAAAAAGTCATCTTAGCTTAACTAGGTCCGAATTTACCATTGTCAATACATTTTTATTCAAACAGACAAAATTCTAGGTTAATGTTAACAAAATATAGGTAGGAATAAGTAGAAAATAGTGTAATTAGTTTGAAAAAACATTATTACTTTTCAGACATGTCAAAAACAGTATCTTATATATTAGAAGACTACAATGCTTCTAGTTACGTCCCTGGAAAGGATCTCAGAAACGATTCGCTGGAAAAATCTACGAAACTATCGCACAAGTCTGTTGATATAATATTAGAAGAAAAAAAGCGCAGGATACGGAAAATCTAAATTCCTGGAGCCCTGAAATGATTCAAGACGTAACGTATGTTCTTATTGTAAAATAAAATCTTCCAGAAGTGGCGACCACTTAGAAACAATCTAAGGCAATCAAAAAGAGGTCAATGAGTTTGCTGTATTGCCAAGAGGTTCTGTAACGAGAAAAAAATTAATAGGCATTCTGAGGAAAAATGGAAACTATAAATTTAATAGAGACCCTGTAGCTAAGTGCGGCGAGCATATCGTCTTGAGACGAACCAGAAAATAAAATAAAAGATAAGCCACACAATACATAACATGCCCAACATGCAAGACTGACCTGGCCAAACAGTCATTTCGCAAGCACTACCACAACTGTGTGTTAAGAGAGCAGAAAAGTTCTGCACGTCTTACGAAGATGCAATCGGAGAACTCGTCCGTCATGACGAGTTGCTCATAGCGTTTGCAACATTATTTGTAGCAAGTAGAAACAATCGCTAGAAGCGATTTTCATAAGAAGCAAGCTTCGTATTTCAGCACGTTATCTTATTGAAATAAAAAAAAAAAATACACCCAGATTAGATAAAAAAAATCTTCGTGGAGCTTATCATGCGAAGTACTACGACTCTGCAATTAGAACGATCAAAGCTGTTGCGGGATACGATGCAAAAGAAGACAACTACAGTGCGCCTGCCAATGCCTCAAACTTAGGGACACTCATACAAAAATCGAAGAGGTGTTGGTAAGTCTATGCATACGATAGGACAAGCTCGAAGAAATGGCCAACGTGAATATTTCCTGAGACTTCATCGCATCGAATTCAACAGTAGAGTGAGTAGGGCAATCGTAGAAATACAAACCCGCAAATTCATCGAAAGGGTTGTAGAGCTGCTACTCAACAAAGACGCGATGAAGCTTTGCAGTTACATCGAGAAGGAGAGGACGACTGCATTCTTCAAACTGAAAGAAAATTTCAGTCTTGACGAGTGGCGACGCTTGGCCAGAGCTACGATGACCTCGATACAACTGTTCAATCTAAGTAGGCCTGGGGAATAAGAGCGAGTTTACATAGCGGATTTCGAAAAAAGGAAGTCAATAAAGCGAGAGTGCGAGGAACAGCTGTTTGACTCCTTGTCAAAGGAAGCCCAAGCTACACTAAACAAATACAAAAAAAAATACGATTGAATGTTTAGATCTGATTCTCCCGACCCGAGAAAAATCAGGCGTTCCTACAAAGAATGGTAGACTTTTTGGTGTTTACTATTCATTCAAAAAAGAATGCCATTTAAATGCCTGTAAGGCTATCCAGGATTTTGCGGGTTTGTGCGGAGCCGAGAGACCCAAACTATGAAGGGCGACCAATTTGCGAAAGCATATCGCCACAAAAGGTGTTACGCAACAATATAACCATAAATTATGGCAGACCTAGCCGACATAATGGGACACGAAGATCATGTCCACGAGAAGTATTATAGACAATCAGTCCCATCTCCATGAAAAATCTCCATTAAAAAGAAAAATATTTAGTTTCGATATTATTTCCAGGTAATGAGGTGGTTCTAAACGTAACTAAAACGCATGAGAAACGCCCTCGTGAAGATGTTGATGATGCTGACAATATTCATTTTCCGGAACATGAACCAGTTATTTTGTATCACAAATTAGCCTAACTTCGAAACTTCGATCAATTGCCGGAGCAAGAGATCGCAGGGCGTTTGAGGTGGTGGAATGCTAAGATTCCCAAGAAGATCGAGAATGAGAGCTAAAATGGATGGCACCCGAAGGGCATCTCAAATTAACTGCTCTGAAAAGAGCAGTTGGTATCACGTTTTTAGAACAAGAAAAATTATTCTCCTCAGGAGGAGAAGTTGGCAGAGAATAATCCAACGCCGTTACGTATATTTCCCAAATCCAATTCTATTCCAGAGATGCTCCGTAGGCAAAGAACGGAGAGTTCCGCAGGCGACTAGTTGGTTCCAATGTATATAGAGTAGAGTGCCGACGCTACTCGAGCGGTGTTGCCAGATACACCGCATTTCCGCATTTTACACCGCATTTTGAGACTGGAATCCGCAATCCGCATTCTGTAATGCGCATGGGCCAAAACTCCGCATTTTCGACTTTTGAAGGATCCCTCTGCCCAATGATATGATGCAGACGGCGTAAGAACGAGGGCACTTCTGACAATCACCTGCCAGTACCCAGCCATTCTGTCCAACGGAGACTCGCGCTCTGCGTAGCGTTTTACGAGTTTTACACTTCTTGTTCCTAAAATCTACTATCGGCATAAAAATTATAGGCCTTTGAAGCTTAACAACACAGCCAAAAAAAAATTCTAGAGTAATGAGTAAATAGGCATTTGAAAGCTGAAAGTGTTCCGCGCAAATGAGGTTGAAGACGTTAATGTGAAAAAAATTTTGTGCTTTGCAGACTGAAAAATGTAAAAAAAGTAAGTAATTTCGGGCACATTTAAGAAGATTCAAGTTTAGAGCATTATTTCTTATACAAGAGGCAATGGGAGAAATTTGAAAAAATTCATGAATATGAGAAAAACATTTGTGAACAAATTGCAGTGGACAAATTTGGGAAATAATCAAACTTGTTGCTTAAAATTACAAGAATGTACAACTATACTATCTTTAGTTATAATGAAGATATTAAAGCGATGCAAACTTCAAACTGTAACGGATAGGTTCTGTAATTAATTAGAATCTCCCGGAGGGATGTGATTGGTAGAAACTACCCCTCGTGTGCGACGAGCAGACGCCATATTGGATCCAACATCTTAAATTTCGGAATTTTGACCTCAGATTTGGATCCAGCGACATCTAAAACCCCTTAAAAGCATCTCACCTTTTGAATCACCCGACTTGTCGTTGAAACGCGAAGACCACCCTTCATATACGAGGGGTAGTTTCTACACTTAGAATTGTTTCTCAGCCGATTTAAAAAAATACGTGTTGATTATTTTCCCTAGTTCTACAAATTTGCAAAGTTTGATCAAAATCGGCGAGTGACAGTTCCGTAGGTTTACTTGTCAGAGTACGCTTTGAGTACTAATATCGGAAACAACCAGAAGTGGAATAGGGAATAGAAAGAGAGGATAAATCGAGAAAGTCGATCTGTCATTTTCTAAGGATGGCGATTGGTGATTGGTGGATTGATCCTTTTCTAATGAAAGCAGATGGCAAATGAGTAGAACCAATCACCATCTTTAGAAAAAGACCGGTCGACTTTCTCGATTTTCCCTCTCTTTCTATTCCCTATTCCGACGGACCGCGATCTGCAGCTCTGATTTACAAGAAAATATATTTTATATTTATTTACACATTACAATAAGTATGATACGGTGTTATTATACAGCTAGAAGAAATTTCTTCCGTTTTTTAATAGCAATATGTGTTTTGCACCCATTTTTCAAAACCTCCGCATTTTACAAAAAAAATCCGCATTTTGGAGCCTGTGCCTCCGCAATTCCACATCTCGGGTCTGGCAACACTGGCGGTGAGAGCTGGGAGTTCTTCGCTGAGCTTCGGGTGAGGACCGAGGTTTTTTTTTTTTTTTTTTTTTTTTTTTTTTAATGAGTCGAGAAGGGGGAATCTTTAAAAGACACCCACTGACGGGTAGTGTCGGACTCGCAATGTGCGCCTACCGACTGAAACCCCTCCCCGTTGGTTACGAACCTTGAGGTTATAAAACAAAGATGAGATGAGTGGAGGATGGTGGTCCAAGACAGCAGGGACACTCGCGCTAGAAGCGAAACACGAAGAAAGAAAAGATGGTTAAGATTGCGACGAAACGAGAAGACACGGCCTTCTCAAACGGTCGGAAGTTTTACTCGCGTAATTTCCGAGTGAGTTGATGCTGGGGTTTGGGTGATTTTCACTGAAAGACGAAGGTTTGCGGCGTATGTTTGAGCAGCTAAGGAGATGAAAGGAAGTTTGGATTCAGCAAGGATTTGTGTGTTGCGGATGAACTAGGGAATATTGAAAGAGGAGCGAAGAAGGCGCATATAAGTTCCTTGGAGCTTTGACAGGCGGTTTGGGGATGCAGATCCCCAAATAGGAATCGCGTAAGTACAAATGCTTCTAATTATTGCGTTGAAGGCACGGGCATTAGTAGCCTGGGATACAGTATGATTATTAAAGAAAGGTTTAAGCGCCGTAAAAGCTCCAAAGGATTTATTGCGGGTAGCGGTTATTTGTTTGGACCAGGTGAGTCTCTTGTCAAAGATGACACCTAGGTATTTTGCGGAATTGCTCCATTCGATGGGAAGAGAGTTGACGAGGAGTTTAGGAGGCGTGCGAATGCGGCGAGAGAAGAAAACGGCTTCAGATTTGGTTTTGTTAATTTGCGGGTTTGCGGAACCCGTGCTGGAAGTCAGGTAGGACATTGTTTCGTGAAACAAAGTCGTCGAAACGAGTGAGAATGATGCTTTCAGCTACTTTGCTAAGAGAGCAGAGTAGGCTGATGGGGCGAAAGGTGGATGCTGAGCTGAGAGGTTTTCCGGGTTTAGGAAGAAAGATGACTGGCCTCCTTACAAACAGAAGGAAAGTAATGTAACCTCATAATTGCGTTAATAATAGTGCAAATAGCTACAATATGTTTGCGAGGAAGGCTTTTTAGGGAACATTGATTTTTCAAGGAGTCTGCAAAAATGTTCGCTTTATCCTCATCAAGGGAGAAGGTTCGGTCGTCTTTGACAAGAGAAGGGAGGTGAGATTTCCTATTACGAAGAGATTTAATCACTTTCCAACACCTTTTAGGATTTTGTTCAGCTTCAGCGATTTAAGCTTTGAAAGATGAATTGTTGGTGGACTGAAGAGCGGATCTAAGTTCTTTTTGAAGGGAATTTAAACGATGACGATTTCTGGAGTTTCGGTCAGATTGCTAAAGTTTCCTGGTTTGATTTTTCTTAAAGACAATGTGACGGATAGCAGAAGATAGTTTGAGTTGAGAAGGAAAAACGATGTTGGTTGTGGTAGCTAGTTTGACAGAGTTTTGGATGTCTTTAATCAGGGCATCGATTGCTGCGTCAATTTCAGCAGTTGTTTGGATCTGGGGGGATTTGAAGGGGGAAGTTTCAAGAATGTATTTAAGGTGGAGATAGTCGATTTTAGACTCTATGGGCGGAGGGAGCTCAGCGTTACCTATCAACTCCAGGAATACAGGGTTGTGGTTGGAACTCAGTTTCGGAAGAGACAAGGCATCTTTTTTGATCACTATATTTTTAGTTAGGAAGACATCGAGAATGTCAGGTTGCTGTTTCGAAGAACTAGGGAAGTGTGTGGGTACAGTGGGTGCTTGTATGGTTAAGTTGTGTCGATTGAGAGTTCGCAGGAGAGTTTTGCCTTTAGTGTTGTTTTTGAGGCAACCCAAGGCTTTGTTTTTCGCGTTTAGGTCACCAGCAATTATAGCGGGGGTTTCGGAGTTGGAGAATTCCGGTATTTTCGAGATATTATTGGTGTATGGCGGAGAGCAAAGAGGTAGAATGCGAAGCGGACCAGAGTCAAGAAGAATTTCGACCCCTGTTACTTCGCAAAGGGATGAATCAGTGCTTATGGGTTCGTGTTGGAGGGAATTACGAACAAGAATTGCCACACCACCACCTTTTGATGAAATGCGGTCTTTTCTATATACAGAGAAATTTGGAAAGTAGAGTTTATTTTCCGGCTTTAGGTGGGTCTCGGTTAGGCAGGCAACATCAATGGACTTTTCCTCAAAAAAAAAGAGTTAGTTCAAGTCTTTTGGAGGCAGAGATACTATTAGCGTTCCAGGTGAGTAGTGTGAGTTTTTTTTTATGCGTGACCAGTTTTTGAGAGTTGGAAGGCAGTTGCGAAGACGGAGAGGAATTCACGAAAAAGCTGTTGGAGTTGCGGATTTTGTAACGGGTCAGGGATGGGTAAGGTGTGGGTTTGGTTTTGTATTTGAGTTTTCGGTTGTGAGCCGAAAGAATCAGAGCTCGCCTAGGAACGCTGAGATTTAGCAAGGTTGAAGGCATTTTGTGGCCTGGGTGGGTTTAAGGGGCTTGCAGTAGGTTGTTTGAGCGGTTTGGAAGAGTTAGTAGACCTTGAGATAGGTTGTGTTTGTGTTTTTGGACGTTGTTGTTTTCGCTGAGATTTGGACTCTGGTTTTTGGGGAACCTTTGGGCAACCACGGAATGTGGCACGATGTGCTCCTTTAAAGTTGAAGCAGGAAGGGGTAGTATCCTTTTGATTCTTAAAAGTACAGGAGATGGTGGCATGGCTACGACCACAGAAGGCGCAAGACCAAGGTGCACGGCAGTAATTTGCCGTGTGGAAGAATTTGAGGCAGCGAAGACACTGGGGAATCATGGACGATTTGTGCTTGGCTTCGACTTTTACGCTGAGACCGGCTAAGGTTTTAAGGTCAAAAATAGTTTTTGCTGTAGGAGCAGTTGGGTCGAGATGCATTGCAACCAGGGGCCAGATCTTGTCGCCTGTTTTCATTCGATGAATGCTCTTAATGGAAGAGATCTTCATTTGAAGTTCCTTTAAAATGGCTTCATCGGAAAGGGATTCGTTGACACCCCTGATAACAACGATTAAGTCCCTGTCCTGAGGAAGTTGGTTCGTGGAGTAAGCCATTTTGTGCTTTTCTAATTTGGCAGTGATGGCACGGAAGGCATCGACGGTCTGGGGATAAACTAGAACGGCGTCAGAGGTGTTTTTTGCCGACCGGATAGAGATATCGGCTTTTAGTAGGGCTTGGTGGATCTTTGGCCACATATCCTTACGAAGCATACGGATAGGTGGAGGGCACCGCTCCTTGGGTTCGAATTCTTCTTCGTCAGAAGAACTAGAGAGGAAAGAATCATCATTCTTCTTAGAGCGTCTAGATTTTACGGTTTTAAAACCGTCGTCGATTTGTTCGTTGTCACGGGGAGAGTCAAGGGAAAAGTCCATGTTGTCGTCATCGGGTTTTTTGTTTAAAGGGGGCGTCGCCCGGGAGAGGAGAGCGGCTTCTTAAGACTTGAGGATTTTGCGAATTTCAAAAAATGCAGCAGTGAGTTGAGCGTCGGAGACATTGTCTGAATGCGGTAAGCAGCGAGAGGATTTTGAGGGTGTCAGCGGAGATGCGGTTTGGGGTACCGCAGTGGTGACGGAAGTAAGAATTGATGAATCCATGGTGAGTGAGTTATTGTGTGAGTAGTGAGTTTGGTGAAAAACTCACACTACGAGTCCAGTCGTATAGGTCAGAATCTATCAACCTATATATCATGGACCAGATAGTGTGGCTTTTTGGTGCGAAGACCTACGCTAGTCCTAAAAAGGACTGTTGGTTGGCGAACTTTGGATACAGACGTCTACACTGTACGAAAGCTCTACAGGTTCACATACAGGTATGTCCTTTGAAAATTAAAATTCGAAAATTTCGTTGAGAGCCTCTAGGGGACTTCGTTTTTGCACGAGAAAATTGTATGTGCCCTTATTGCATCCGGACACTCTTTAGATATACGTAGCAGGGCAGTATCCACTTAATCGCCGTCTACCTGGTCGAGTTAAGGTGTTCGCATAAGAAAATCCGTTGCAGTGCGCTGGAGACGTCTCACGGACGTGCCGTCCGCGCACAAACACATAATGCCAATCAGTCGCGTGCAACCTGCCGAGCTGCTACGGTGCGTGGCAGCACTTACTCAAGTGCGTTGCGAACTAGTGTAAGTAGCGACGTACTTGTGTGCGTCACCGCTCGGACCGCAGCAGCATGACAGGTTGCACGCGATTGGTTGGCGTTATGAGTTCGTGCGCGGACGGCACGTCCGTGAGACGTCTTCAGCACACTGGAACGGATCTTCTTGTGCAAACACCTTTATCCTCTCTACTAGACTTCCCCTCACGTTGCCGAGTGAGCGCAAGAGGCTGGGTCGAGCCTTCCCAGTGGGGTAGTCCTTTGTCCTAATGAGGAATAAAATACCTAACACAAATTTTTTAAATTTTGCAATTAGCAATTTGGAAATGTTATATTCGGAATCTACGTTTCTTGGCGATTCTAACGGTATGTCACATGCAATCAAAAGATTAAAATTAGAATAAGTTAACGCAGCTTTTAGTTTATGTTTCGACCCTGGGTAGCATTATGGAATTTTCCATAGCATAGGTGAGAAAATGCAACTGTCGATTTTGTAGAAAATTCGTATGCTGACAATTCAACTGTTGAATTTTGTAGAAAACTTGTCTGTTAAAAATTCCACTGTTGAAATTTGTAGAAAATTCGTCTGTTGGTAATTCAACTGCTGAATGCTGCAGAAAATTTGTCTCTGAAAAATTTAAATGTGGAATTTTCAACGAAAAAGATTGATTTTCTACAAAAAAGGCGAATTTTCAACAACATACATGAATTTTCTACAAAGATTTCAATTGAAAACTAAAGAAGAATACATTTTTCAATCGAAAATGGAATAGTTGAATTTCCAGTTTAAAAATTAATTTTCAGCTAAAAAAACGAATTTTCAGTAGAACGCATGCATTTTTACCTAAACACGTAGTAGAATGTTATACTTAAAACGATACATTTTCAACCAAAAGTGGAATAGTTGAATATTCAGATTAAAAAATCAATTTTCAACAAAATAATTCAATTTTCCACCAAATAGATAAATATCCAACTAAAATGATAGAGTTTCAACCAAAAATGAATTATTTCTGCTTAAAAAAATTAATTTTAAATAAAATAAACGATTTTTATATTTTTCAATATGTTTCTTAAATTTTCTTTTTCATTTAAGTTTTTTATTTTATAATGACCTCAAATACTTCGAAGAAATAAGAAGCCTTTTAAATTTGTTGGCTCCTGAGATTAGTTTCAGTAAAATTAATTCATTGAATTTTTCTCTTAATTTTTCTGATATAGAACTGATATTCTGGTATAGAACAACTAACAGAAAAAAAATAAACATAAAATTCTCTGGGATCAGTTTTGAATATATAACAAATTCAAATCTATTACAATGTTTTAATTTTAAGGATGATAGAAATCTTTAGCCTTATAGTTTATTATATAATTAAATATTATTCTTCATTATTTAATTAAATATTAGTAATCATTAACCATTAAATTAAATATCAATATGATATCAAATTAAAAATATTAGGCAAAAATCTTTTTCAAATTAATATTATTAATGTATCGTACCGATATCGAGGAAAAGTTCCCCGAAAAATAATAATAATATTAATTATTATTAAAATTCGAATACAAAATAAAAATTTGCATAATAATAATTATTATTATTGAAATTTTATTAAAAAATAAAAAATATATATATACCGTAAGGACAAGATTATTGTACTCATGGGGTTGTTGCGTGTATAAGGAATAGCCCTAAATGCAACCCGTAATGCACCCGAGTTTGGAAAAAGATATTAGCGCAAGCGCCATTTTTGAATTCTTGCATTTCATTGGTCGGCCGCCATGATGAATTGACATAGGTGCAGTGATATGGTGGACCAAGTTATAAACGAAATTTGAATTCCCGTATTTGATGTTGTTTATTGTTAAAGAAACTTAAAAATCCGATAAGAGGATAATTAAATTTGTTAAATGCTGCGGACGCATGAAATAAGAATTTAGTTAACTCATTTAGAGCCGATCTCGTATGAAAAGTATCTTGTTTTTTTTTTGCGAGGTTATGGTCGATGACAGTTTTCACAAAACAAAACAAATAAAGTTTCGCGTGCTCGTTTTCATAGTCTCGAGCTCTTACTTAATGCGCAAAATATACTAAAAAGTGCATAATTCTTGCTAAAAAAGGTTCGTGTACCGTCGACAATGAAAGGTGTACTACATATTCTCGATGAAGTCGAAAATTTACAAAAAATCGGAAGCTGTGAGGTTATAGCTGAAAGTTTATTTATATTGACATTAATGAAAATGTGAACCCCACAATCGTGCTTTTCGTCGTTTAAAATCTTCCTCTTCAAGAAATCAACTTGGAATTGCTAGATAAGTATATTTTTGTTGTTATAAGAATCTGCTAGTTGGAATTTGCATCGTGGATAAGATGTCATTTTTGTTTCAGAATCATTCAGAAAAAAGTGGCGGATCGGGAAATCGGGATAAATCCGAGAATTCTATTGAGTCATTTAAATGCGCATTACTTTTGCAATATCTTCTAAAAAATTGGAAAATTATTTCTTTTTATAGAGAATTCTGATAGCTTTTAACCAAGAGCGGATCCAGAAAATTTGTCGGAGGGTGCATATTTGGGGCCGTGGATAAATTGCAGAAAGTCTTGGATGGGGGGCGGGGGGGAGGCAACAATTTTTCTACGCTATTTTACACGAAATACAAATTTTGTTGAAACTTCATCTTCTTAGGTTAAAAATTCAATTCTTTAGTTGAAAGTTTGAACTACTTTAATAAATATTCATTTTTTGTTGAAGATTAATAATTTAATTGGGTCACGTTCCTTAGACCCTAAAGTACCCTCTTTGCTCCACGATAATAGTCGGTAAACTTCAAGAACTACCCCTAATATTTTCAAGGACAGTCATCTCGGATCGCTTGTAAGAGTCAATAATAATAATAGAACAAGTAGTGCCCTTCAAAACTAAGTGAGGGATGTTTATCTTTGCTTCCCAATTTTTATAGATACCATTTTTTTAAATGTCTAGTAATGGACGTTATTAATTATAAAGATCAAGGGTAGGTTGCGTCCAAATCATATTCATTTGGAAGGTTAGTATTTATATGATGGGGGGATTTTTTTTACAGAAACTTATGTTTGTGGTTTTGAGGAGCACGAAAAAGCTGAACCCTGGTGTGGTTTAATTTTTCAATTTATAATATTTGCTGCAGTGGTAAACTGTGTAACTTTGGAGCCTCCGTGTGCTGCATTCTAATAATTTTCTTTCAGAATGAAAGAAGAAAGTATGTCCTGACCGAAGAAAAGCAAATCCAGATTTGTGCTACAGTAGAGCTGCATAATGGCCGCATCACCTCTAGACAGATTGCGCGAGAACTAAGTGTCAGCAAAACGTCCGTTCCGGCAGTTCTTAAAGAAAACGGGTATTTTCCGTATAAGCTGAAAAATGCACAGATTCTATCGGCCGAAGACAGGCAGAGGTGAATGGAAATGTCCATGTATCTGTTGGAACAGATCGAGGAGAACCACAATCTGGCCAGGAGGATACTGTTTACCGACGAGTGCACTTTCAACCTGGATGGTACGCGTAACGTCCAACAAATTGGGATGTGGTGCAGGAACAATCCTGAATTTTGGGTACCCACGCACACACAGTACCCAGTTACTGTCAACTTATGGTGTGGCATGCTCGACAGTAAAATTATTGGGCCTTTTTTTATTGAGGAGACTTTAACTGTCGAGAAGTATGTGGCACTGCTTGCAGAAGAGGTCGGCCCAGCATTAGTAGGTGCTTTAGATGGAGGAGCCGATGTACGTTTCTGCATTATGTACAGAAATATTTTTGTAAATGCCTGAAGGTAACATACTCAACTTTTTTGGGTAGTATTCCTATCAAGAAAATGAAAAAAAATTAAATATTACTAATTCTCATATCACGAATCGTCAGGCTCGGGCCTCCTTGATGTAACCTGAACATTTTTAAAATAAATGTACAAGTACCATCAAACGGGGTCATTTCAGACATGCAGGATAAATTCGGAATTACATAATTACCCCATTTGACGGTACTTGTAAGACATTTCACTAAAAAAATTGCAACTACAGGAGATCATTTGGCAACAAGACGGGGCACCAGCTCATACAGCCCACCAGGTCAGAAATCTGCTGAATGAAATGTTTGACCGTCGGTGGATCGGAAAATTTAGCCCATTCCTAGAATGGTCTCCGCGTTCGCCGGACCTGACTCCTCTGGACTACTTCTTCTGGGGCCACATCAAAAACAAGATGTATGGAGATGTACGCCTCGTCAATCTGGAACATCTCAAGCAGATGGTCGTGGAGATAATCGGAGACATCCCTCCAGAAGTACTGCGCAAAGTAACCATACGAACGTTCAAAAAACGGCTTTGGCTGTGCGTTGCCGCTGAAGGAAACTTATTCGAACACCGAATGCGATAAGTACCCTTCCTGGCAAAAAGTCACGGTGTCTACCAGATGAATAAATTCCCGGTTTTCTCCCGTTCAGTTGCTAATTTTTTCCGGACACTTTAAAATAGCTTGCAATATTTGAATAATTTTAAATGATTTTTAAAGATAAGAGAAGATTTAAAAGATTTCACATTTGGAAGATGGATTTTTGGAAAAGAATAATAATTTAGAGTTGGAATATCAGATCTTTGGTCATAAGAATGAGTCTCAATTATAATTCTTTACGAGAATTCCCTGTACAAAGTGCAGTTTTCTTTACGAAAATTATATTTTGGAATTATAATTCTTTTTGAAAATTCTCTGTTCCAAAGTCAACTCTCAAATTATTTGCGAAAATTGTCTGACCTAAATTCAAAATTATAATGCTTCACTAAAATTCCTGGTCCTAATTGTCAAAATTACATTTCTTTACTGAAGTTCCCTATCACGAATTGAAAATTATGCTTGACTAAAATTTCTTATCCAAAAGTGAAAATTAAAATTCCTTACGGAAATTCCCTGTCCTAAACACAAAATTATAATTCTTTACTATAATTTCCTGTTTTTAAGTATAAATTATCGTTCTTTATAGAAATTCCATGCCCTAAACTCAGAATTCCAATTATTGACTAAAATTACCTGTCCGCAAGTAAAAATTGTCATTCTTTTCAAAAATTCCCTGTTCCATTCTCAGTCTCAACTGTAAATTATCTCATTTTTTATAAATAGCTTACTCCAACTGAAAATCTGAGTAATTAAATATATTGATATCCTTTTAATTTGCATATTAGTGCATTCGAGAAGAGGATCCCGGTAACTGAAACTAATTCCCGGTTTTTTCTTGGTGCAAAAAATTCCCGGTCATTTCCTGGTTTCCCGGTCAGCTAGATATCTTGTAAATATTTATAAATATTGTTACATTCAGCTTTTATCAATTCTGCGTTCTATTTTATAAAGTTGTTACTACTTATTTATGATATTTATTGAACAATATAAATTCTACGAGCTCACCTTGAATTCCCAAAGAAGCTCTGATTTACCCAGTGGGATACAAATACTATAATTACAGTTTACGCGTTATGTTTACGTTTCTGACATGTTATGAATATAAATATAAAATTCTAAATAAATTAGTTATTTAAACAACTAAAAAATGGTGATTTTAGTGATTACCGTTTGTTTAAGAATTCTCTGTAGGTTTCCGGTGAGACAACCTAAGAAGGTGTTCGTTAAAGGTGTGTTTTGGAGATAAGGTTCCTGACCTGATAATTTCAACAATTCCCCATGCCTTGGACGAAATAATTTGTTCAGCTCAATTGTAACGATTGCACAATTATAACACAATTCAAGTTAAATTCAAATTATTTTTTGTCATAAAATACAAGTTTTCAACAAAATGCATAATTTTTTGCCAAAATCGTTGAATTTTCAACCAAGAAAATTAATTCTCTCTTCCATTTTCTTGATACTTTTCATCGCGAAAATATACGAGATCGGCCCTAAATGAGTAAATTAAATTCTTATTTCATACCTCCGCAGCATTTAATAAATTTAGTTATCCTCTTATTGGTTTTTTAAATTTGTTTAACAATAAAAAACATCAATATGGAAATTCAAATTTCGCTTACAACTTGGTCCACCGTATCAGTGTACCTATGTCAATTCATCATGACGGCCGACCAATGAAATGTGAGAATTCAAAAATGGCTCTTGCGCAAATATCTTTTTCCAAACTCGGGTGCATTACGGGTTGCATTTGGGGCTATTTCTTATACACGCAACAACCCTATGACTACAATAATCTTGTCCTTACGGTATATAAAAAATGTTTGTAACATTGATAATAATTAATTGAATTTATTAAATTGAAACTTTCAATTAATAATACATTTCCTAAAATAATTAAAATTAATCTACCATCATGGGAAATAGTTTGAGGAATTGACTGAACAGCTCCTAATATAGAATATATTGAAATTGAAGATCATCCTCTAATTATTATTATATACACTCCTAATATTAAAAAACATAATAAAAATACATTTAAATAATTTAGAATAAAATAATTACGTATAATTATTTATGAGAATTTGTAGGCTCCGGACGCTACGATTATGGTTCCTTAAAGCAACCAATCGCGATGCAACAGAAACGTGTACGTCATCTGCTTCTGCTCCTTCTGTCCTAGAAGGTAAGCAAGAGTGGGTTTACGCGAGATAACATCGGGCAACACTGTTCCTTGGAGTCAGGTCTCTAGCCGCGGATGACCTGACGCGGCAGACGGGACATTTGGAGATGAAGGTTTCACCTCTGGATACTTTCTTAGAGCTACCAATCTTTGTAGAATGTTATGAGGAACAGTGTTGACGGACCAGATGAAGTGATCCCAGAATAACAGCCTTTTGCATCCGGTTCGTGATGGAATGAGCCGGACGCTGGCAAGCCGGAATCTTGTTGAGTTGGCTAATAAATGAAGCTTTCATACCTCCAGGACAGCCGATTATGAGAACTACAAGATGTACTTTGTAGCCTTGGTACAGCCTGCGCCTGATATTTCGCCCGTTTTTCTTCCTCCTTTGCCGTGATATTACCATCGGCTGGTGCCGAGAATTCAATCACGTAAATGATCTTGTTCTTCAGATCTTGGAGGACAATATCGGGTTTCGTAGCACTGATACGTTGAGTGGTGGAGAATGAGAAATTCCAATAGATCTTACACTGATCATTCTCCACAACGGACTCGATTTCTCCCTGGGCGTATGGCAAGATGGGCAATAGATCAACACCATAGAAGAGCCTAACATGTTAATATAACACTTTTAGAGCCGCATTGTGTCTCTCTGTGTACCCGTATCGTGCATATTTTGAGCATCCACTGAGAACATGTCCAAGTGTTTCTGGCTCTTGCTTGCACGCTCGGCTGTTGGTATCGCCTACCGGTATATTCATTATGCGCTTGCGGTAAACTGATGTGTCTATAACGCCGTCTTGACAAGCAAAAATAAATCCCTCAGTCTCCGATTTTAATCCAGCAGTTCTGCTTCCTGTACACGGCTTTTGAGCACCAAAGGTGTTACTGATGCTAGGCCATGTGTAGTTTCGCTGGAATAAGATGGGAGGCCAAGCTCCTCTGCGGCCCTATCTGCAGCACGGTATAGAAACGCCGCAGCATTGACGACTTCGTGTTGATGTACGAGTCGCATAAGAGAATCTGTGCTATTTATAACTGAGCAGGCTGTAGCCAGAACCGTTCTACGATGAAGCCACTCTAAGCTCAGCAAGCCTCTACCCCCTTTATCTCGAGGGAGGTATATTCGAGGTACGGGAGATCTAGGATGATGACTTCGATGGATTGTCATCATCTTGCGTGTGCTTCGGTCAAGTTGCTTCAACTCATCGACGTTCTATTTCACTGCACCAAACGTTTAGAGCAGTATAGGAACGGCCAGCATATTGGTCGCCGGGATCTTATTCTTTCCAGATAATTCGGAAGCCCAAATTTTCCTAAGAATTTGGCGATACCTTTCTCCAAGGGCCGTTTTTAATACACGCACATCTTGGGTTTCCGCTTGCGGTATTTCAAGATATGTATATGTTTCTCCGATACCAAGATGTTGCATGGTATTTCCGCCTATGTGTTGAACATCCTGATCGTGACGCGATGATGTAGTTTCTAGTCTTCCTTGGTGTAGGCTCATGCCAATCGCTTTAGAGTACATATTTACCGCCTTCAAAAGGATGTTGAGGTCCTATTTCAAGGAAGCAAAGAGTTTAAGGTCGTCCATGTATAAAAGGTGGTTGACCTTATATTCCATTTTGTTCGGCGGGCCACATAGGTATCCAGAGCTTTTGCCTCGGAGCACAATGGATAGAGGCAAGAGGGAGATGCAGAAAAGTATCGGACTTAGAGTCTCCTTGAAAGACCCCCTCTTATATGTGATATAGCTTGTAGTCACTTGTTTTTTGTCAGATGTTATGACAAATCTTGTCCGCCACAAGAGCATAAGCTCTTTTATGCATCTCACTATTTTTGGATGCACCTCCAGGCACTCAAGAAGCTTAATAAGTAGCTCATGGTTCGTGTTATCGAATGCCTTACGGTAATCAATCCAAGCCATGGACAGATTGCGTCGATACCTAGTCGAGTCCTGGGTAATACCAAAGATATTTTACCTAGATGCGGCAAGGGTCTAGTTAGGCCACATGTCACGAGGGCGGCGCTACCATCACTTTTGTGGCTTCGGCTTTATTCGGTACTTTTCGGCTAAATTCGGCATTGCCGCTTCGTTTAAAGGGATTGTTTCGACCACATACCGCAAGGCGGCGCAATAAACGTCGAGCGGGAATTAAAAATTTTTGCATTATTATGAATTATTTATGTATATTAAAGGACGGAAACGGACTTTTTCCTATTTTGAAATATTTTTAGTACAGATAATTTACTCTTATGACTGAAAAAGAAAAAAATATCCTATAATATAGGACGTAATAAAAAATTAAGAAGTCATTGAATATGATAATGAATTCAGCATTTTAGTAATTACAAACCTATAAATGATAGGACAATTTTACCATTGGACAATAACTTGCACATCTTTTCATTTTCCTCATTAAATATTAGAATTATAATTAGTATAAAAAGTATGATGAATAATAAAAAATAATTCAAAATTAGATGCCGAGTACACAAATGAACGTAAAAAAATTTCGAAAATACAAAGTGACGAATAATAAAATTTTAGGGCTTTAATATAACGATACAAGATTTTTAATTGTCGAAAAATGAAAATCCCCAATTTAAAAATATCCGAAATTATAATTTAACGAATTATATAATTTTTGAATTATACCATTTTTAATTATGCAATTAACGAAATATTAAATTCCCATACAATTTGCAAATTTTCGAAATTTAAGATTTGACGAAAATAAACAATTAGTTATTAAAGATATATTAAATAATAATTATTTATTTTTGTCAATATTAAATTTCGGGAATTAAAAAATGTGAAGAATTTAATAATTGGACAATTATATAGTTCCGTAAATTTTAATTTTGGATATTATTGAGATTTTTAGTTTTGCGGTAAATTTAAAAACCTGTCATTTTAAAATTCAGAGATTTCATAATTCATGAAATTATATATTTCGGAACCCGTTAATTTGTGTATTTATTATCTCTTCACTTTTTATCAGTCCCTACATAAATAATTAATTTAATAAATTAGGATTTATCGTTAGTTTTCGCACAAATCCTTATAAAGGTTTTCAAAGATTATTGGGAAGAAAAAATTATAACGTCAGTGGAGATGTTTAAGAAAAAAGTATTTTTTGAAGCAGGTACGTATTGAAATTTTATTTTTAATTTCTAAACTTTCTTCTTTTTTTCTGGTAATCGATTTTTCTTGCGCGAATTTACTTACTCACATAATTATTTACAATAAATTCTATAATTTGTTATTACAATTGTAATTAAACTATTCAGCGATTTCATAATAAAGTTTTGTATTCAAAACTAAAATGTTGCATTAGTAAAAATTTAATTTTGACATTTGATTCCCTTCACTTTAATTCCATTTTTACTTATGATGTTTCCTTCAATATTCTATTTAAAATTGTACAAATAGACACGTCTATTTGTAATTCTATATTGAAGAATTTCAGTTTGGTTAGAAAATACTTAAAATTAAAAGTTTTGAACATTGAAAAGTTGAACAGCCGGGAATTTTTTTCTTAGGGTGACTTTTTACGAAGAAAAATTACAAAATCAAAAAAAAATTAATAAATTTACATTACATTACATACATTTGGAGAAAAATAATTATGAAATACTCTTTTCAATCTTTTTTTGGTTGGAAAATTAATTTGAAAATAAAAAAAAAACGTTGCAAAAAATGCAGTCGGTAGGAGTTATAATTTTTTAGAAATAATTTTTTGAATTTTGAACTTTGCTCTGTGAAAAGAAACTCTTAGATTTCAGCAAGCACTCTGAAAATATTTAAAACAATTTTCCACGATTTTTATGATTTTTATTTAAAGTTAATCCAAAGAAATAAAATTTTAATTTGCAGTAAAATATTGAAGCACGTAAAAAATATAAGAAAAAATAAATTTTAAATAGAAAAATTGATGAAAAATAAAAGTACCAAATAATAAATCCCGAATTTTAATATTTCAGAAATTCAAATTTATCGAATTCTATAATGTCAAAATTATTCAATTAACGAATTATTAAACTAACTTACATTTTTTAATTTGCGAAATTTAAATTTCAATAATTAGTAAATTAATGATTAAATATTTAAAATAATTATAAATTATTTTATCAATCCCGATGTGCTAGATACTTCAAAGATTTTGATTTCTGAATCTTAATTATTTAGGAAATTTAATAATTTGTTACTTTTATAATTCGTTTATTATATAAATTGAAAATTATATAATTCAATTTTGGATTCTGGAAATTTTAAAATTTAAGAATTTATAATTCGATATTTATATTCTTCGTCAATTTATCTATTCGGTATTTTCGGTTATTCCCTTAATGTGAAACAGTTCCAAATAAAAAAGTAAAATTTAAAAAGGTTTCAATTCGGAAGTAGTTTTTTTAAATTTAAATTACAAGACTTCCAATTATGCACTATTGAAGGGTGTCACGGCATAACCGTGTAAGTGCCACTTTTTTCAAAACACGTTTTATTGGCTTAAAAATTCTCTAAAATTCCACCGCACATTTTGATAAAAAATTTAAACTTTTAAATTGTTTAAACAAATTGTTTAAAAATGCGAGATACGGAAAAACTAATAGCGCCATTCGATTCTTCGGAAAAAATTATATAAAGTCCATGCATTGGACAATTTTTTTCCACCCAACTTGTTATGCAGTATAAATACAAATTCTATAACATTTAATTGTTTATTTATACTCCGTCACCAATCTGGTCCATAAAAAATTGCGAAATGCATATATAATTGATGTAATTTCTTCCGTAGAATCGAATGGCACTATTATTTTTTCCGAATTTCGCTTGTTAAACAATTTGTTTTAACAAAAATTGTTTAAACAATTTAAAAATAAATTTTTTCATGAAAAGTCTTCTGTTAGTTTTCATGCTATTAGAAATTCAGCCTGAAAAAAACAATAAAAAAATTCAAATTACGATGGACTTACACGGTTTTGACCGCAGTCGACTTTTGACGCTATGTATCTCGAAAAGTATTAACTTTTTACCAATTTTGTTTATTGAGATCTGTAGAGCTCGATCAAATCTCGAATGTACTTCCTCACTTTTTTTTAAGAATTCAATTTTTGAGAAGGTTTTTCTCTCTCCTGAAAAATTTATCTCAATGGATCTTCATGCTTTTGTCGCGACACCCTTCAATTGCAAAAATTACGCTTCAATTTTAATTAAAATTAAATTAAATTAAACATTTCTGGTAAATAATCTATATATGATCTACGTAAATTTAATATTTTACTGCAGTATAAAATTCCATTTATTTGTATCCATTGATCATCTAAATCTTCTGCTCACTCACGAAGTACATAATTCAAGTCATAGTACTTCCTGGCAAAGGATATTCGTGGGCTCACTCATTGTCATCATTGACGGTGACTCATTCACGCGCTTTGACGCGGTTGCTATGGAAACAATGAAAAGTTGTAGAGGGCAGCACCTCGATATAGGCGAAAAATAGTTAGCTATATATTTTCGGCGTCCCCACTCCTGACCCTTGCCGCATCTAGGTAAAATATCTTTGGTAATACACCTGTCTATTAACACGTTCTTCCTGCAATCTGCCAGACCTCTCTTGCCTCATCCACGTTGTTCAACTATTGCACTCCATACCACCTCGATAGATGTTAATATCCTCTCTTTGAGGATGCCAGTGAATAGCTGGTGTTTAAACAAGTTATAGGCCTGTAGTTCTTCGGACTTGACAAATCTCCGGTCTTAGAGATCAATACCGTGCGTCCTTCCATTAGCCACTGCGGGACGGGTTGTTCTCCATTTAAGAAAGTAGTAAATATACGAGCTAGATGTTGGTGCGTAGAAGTAAACTTCTTCCACCAAAGTTGTTGATTTTATCTGGCCCTGGCGCTGAAAAGTTCTTAGTTCTAGCGATAACTTTCTTCACTTCTTCAGCAGTAATTAGTGGACACTCTTCCGCTGGACCTTGTAACCTTTGCCTTTGGCAAAAGTTACGAAAGTGTGATATATCTGAAGCGTCTTTATTTAGCTGATAAGTATCTCCATATAATACTTGCTCCCAGAAGACTTGAATCTCTTCTCGACTAGGCGGATTTTTAACGGCACGTGAAGTTTTCTCTTATTCTTATTTTTTTCGGCCAGTGCTACTTGATGGTCAACAGTTTACACTTGTTCAGCGTGTGATTTGCTTTCCTTAAGTTTCGAGCAAGTGCCCCAACTTTTGGAGTGAATTTTTTATTTAATATTATGTAGCTAATTACGCACTGAATATTTGATGCATGCCGTCTCGCCGGTTCAATTTTGAACTGAAGCTGTGCAATACGCTCGCGAGTCTTACTTAGACGTACAACACAGTTCAGATTCCAGAGATTAACATCTTCGGAGCGCAAGTCGGGGAGAGCAGTATTAGCTTCAGCTAATTTGTCCATCCTGAGAAAGACTTTTTGGTGGATAGATATCTTACTTCTCATGTTGGCATTATCGGCTATCTGCAAAGGTGGTCTTGCTGGAACGGGTTGAATGTTCGCTGGAGGATGTTGCTCTTCTTCTTGTTGATAAAGAGCTTCATATCCGTTTTTTCGCAAAAAGGATATCTGATCTCTTAAATTCTGAGGCTTTTGATGAGCATATTCCGGGTGCATATTGACCCAACGGTCATGTAACCTCCGCATGAATCCTCTTCGCGCCGGTGAGCTTCTTTGCCAACAGGTAAGGATGTCCCTCCTGAGTTGGTCCGACCATTTAAATCGATGTTCTCGCGTTTGTCCGGGGCCATTGCCTGGTCGTCGCCTCGGTTCGGTCCTATTGCCACTCCCAACTGAACCATGGCCTCCATCCGAGAGAGGCCTATTGTGGGTTGCACTGTGCGTTACTGGTGTCGTAACCGCATAATTAATTGCATTGGGGAGTTAGCCCAAAGCAACGTGGCTGACTGCAAGAGCCGGAGCTCTCGGGCGATGGGGTCGCCACATATATTATTATTATTTTAAAAACTAGAGATAATGAAGAAACAAAATTTATTTATTATAACAACATTTTATAGTTGAAAAAAACATTAAAACCAATGTTTAGTTAAATAATTAATTTTAACCTGTAATTTCAAACTTTTATCATTTTAGTCGGATGTTTATTTGTTTGGTCGAACATTGAATTATTTTGTTGAAAATTAATTTTTCAATCTGAAAATTCAACAATTTAATTTTCGATTGCCTGTGCCGCTTCAACCCTCCTTTCGTCCCCGAAATGATGAAACATAAATAAAATATATAGAAAAGATCAAATCAGTTGGCCCTCGACCAAGCCTCGTTTTCTCGCGGATATTTCCTCCAAGAGAGGAGGAACTGTTTACAAATATATAAAAGCAAAAACAATGCAAAGTAATTTACAGTTGAAACCTGCAACATTACAATTTTTTTCTAATAAACATTTGTAACATCTTATTATTACAAAAAATATGTAATATTTATTATTACTCGATGACCAATTGATCCAAAATAATTTAACATCTTGATTTATGCAAAACCTCACTGGTCGACAACATTTAACGTCAAAAATTAAAATCTCTCAGACTTGCAAATATATTTCTACATAGAGTGTTATCTCGAATAGCTTCATGTATGACTTTGAGAAAAAGGATTCTCGATTCTCCGTAGCTTAGTGGTAGAGCATCTGACCGAAAATCAGTCTACGTGGTGTTCGAATCCCACCGGAGCTTGCGGAGCTAGAGAATCTTTTTTCTAATCAATATTTGTAATATCTTATTATTACAAAAACTATGTAATATTTATTATTACAAAAACTATGTAATATTTATTATTACAAAATGACCAATTCATCAAAAATCATTTAACATCTTGATTTATTCAAAACTTATGGGATCATATGGGATCCTTTTTTTAATTCCTGTCTGAAATTACGACGTGAGATAGGAATATAGGATGGAAATCTATGTCGATTCTTATTATGGGTTTTTATGAAGGTTCCTATATGGATAAAACTCGCTACACAGATTGTATCCTCCCGATAAAGGACAAAATACTTATATACATTTGGCTCCCGATAAGACTCGTCAGAAAATTGTATCCTCCCGATAAAGGACGAAATAGTTGTATATATTGGGCTCCCGATAAGACTCGTTAGACAAATTGTATCCTACCGATAGTGGGCAATACATATATTCTTATTTGGCTCCCGATAAGACTCGTTATACAGATTGTATCGTCCCGATAAAGGACGAAATACTAATAAGTATAATACGAATACTCATACAAGATACTTTACTAATAAAAACAAATACCAATACTTACTTATTTTGAATTGCATCATTTCTAAATTTATTTAAAAATACTTTTCTGTGGAAATGTATAGATTGAAATATCACTGTTAAAAATGTTTGCAATTTTAATATACATTTAATATACATTTGTATATTAAATCTAAAATCTAGGTATACGAAATCGCCATTAAGAGACTATTTTATTAAATTTCATATACCACATATTGATAATTTATCAGAGAAGTCAGATATTTGCAATTTACACAAATTAAAAACAATTTTGGCAGCAATTTTCAATTATAAATAATCAAACATAATATTTTCTCCTAGATAAATATAAATTACACTGTTTTTTAAAAGAAAAGTTCAATTTCACAAATAATTAAGAAACCTAACCTCCAAGCACCAGTACTCACGTTAAAATTCTCACATTCACAGCGAATTTTAGAAAAAATTCCACCCGTACGTTGCACTTTAATTGTAAGTAGGAATTAAGTCGACGAATTCAAGGTTATTTCTTTATTTTTTAATATTTGACAGGATCTGAAGGCATCAAAGAACTTGTTGTTTTCACGCACTCTGTTTTGCCGACTTTAATATACATGTATATTAATTTTACAACATGATGGTATATTAAAATTAATGTACGGTATATGCAAATGACTTTACTCACATGTATATTAAATTTCGATCAGATTTTTTTAACAGTGATCCTTTTTCCAATTATTAGTATTTACTTTTATTTTTATTTAAAAAATTAGATTCATTTACCTCTGGGATCGTCCATATATTACGTAAGACGTTTTTATTTTGTTTAAATAAAGCCGAGAATAAAACTGATGTGAAGTTGAAAAGGACACAACGATATAAACAAAAGAAAAACGTCTTACGAAATATATGGACGATCCCTCTTCAACTAACCTCGAACTGTTAACAGCTTTTCGTATTTCATAATTTAGAAAAATCTGCCCGGTGCGCGGGCACATTGTCATCGCGCGCTAGACACGCGGCTTGCTTCGCTCGCAAGTTGGAGCGCGCCTAGGGCGCGCGAATGCTGGTTCTCGCGCTTCGCGCCCGCTAATGTATTTACCTCGCGCCAAGCGTTCGGTCATTGTATTTCCCCACATTTGTGCACAGACCTTTTAAAATTAAAGGTCAAAGCATCGACAACTGTAGTTTGGTGATTGTGAATTCTCTTTTGTTAAAGCTCCTTCGGCTTTCACGAATACGTTCTCATCAGGTATCTCTTGCTTCGCACTTGATTTTCTCCAAAATGTGAACTTTTCTACATTAGGTTCAACACTTTTATTTAAAATGTTTATTACTTTTATTTATGTGCCTCGGCCTGCGATTGCTTATTCAGATATTGCAATATAAAGTACAAATATTATTTATCATGATTACTTTAATATTTGTTTCTTATTTTGCATTAAATTTTATTCTCAACTAGCCTGAAAAATGTATCATTTCAATAAATTTATATTATTACAATTCATGATATGCATTGGTATTGAAACAAACGTATTTTCATTGTCTTGTTTTCATAATTGAAAAAAGCGTGTCCTGTAAGAAAACAACAATTTTGTTATAACACATTTTATTTCATTATGTGTCGCTATTTTTTACGATTTAAACTAACAATACGCATCTTAGCGTGAAGTTGTTTCAAGCGTATATATAATGTAGGCCAAAAATTTTATTAAATAAAATGTTATTGTAGCTTGTGTCCTTTTTCCAAAAAGGTAATTTTTAATTTTAAATATATTTTTATAACTAGAGTTTATCAAAATTTGGTAGATTTTTTTGGGTTAATCAACTTTTGTCTTTTCATTCTTTTTTCGCCCCTTGTGTCGTTTTTCCAAAAGTTTAATTTTTTTATTTTTAATCTTGGTTTTTAAGATTAAAATAAAAACTACACGTCCTATCAAAAAATTATCAATTACAAATTTGTAACTCTCTAATGGATGAACAACTTTTGTCAATTCATTTTTTTAATAGTTTTTTTCGTTTGTCCAAAATTTTATTTTTTATTTTTAAGGCTCTCTTTTACGAATTTAAACAAAAACTGCGCGTCCTATCAGAAAGTGAAGGTGTTCTCGCGTTGTCGTCGCGGTAGGGCTTGAGCTTTCCTCTGATGAATTTGCAGGCTATGTTGGGTGTAGCATTGCTACTGACAGGGTTTCCCATGCCAGACAGACGGAGAACGAAGAGCAAAGTGACTAAGAGGAACACCAAAACCCATGAATTTAAATGGAGAGTATTTTGAAAATGCTGAAACGCTTTATGCTTCCCGAGGATCGCCGCACCGCCAGGAACACTGTTGCCACCTGTGACGTGCGAGATATTTTGAAATATTTTCTTATTGACGTCATACCCTCATTATTTTATTAAACCTCGAGAGAAGAGATTGGAGGTATTTGATCTCAGATCTAGTTTAAACGCTTAGTTCAACGATTTACGCATTTAATCTTAAGTTCCTCAGCTGCATCTCATTCTCTAGTCATAATTTAGCATTCAGTTCACTACTGCCCTTCCACATTTCCAAGAATGATGGCCACGTTGAAAAGAGAACCAGGTGACAAGTTTTATAATCTATCCGGAAATAATCCTCTAGCCTAAACCTTTTGAGACAGCTCTCCTGTTTTCGGGTCTCTAGATGCCTTAACACTCTCAATTTGAAAACCTTTGCAGCAGGGGTTCGAACAAACAATTCACAGCGGCACCAAAATATGTTTGCCAGATTGAAATTTGGCAATCCCTTGAGACGGTCTTGGTCATAACCGAGCTCTAATCCGGACAGTCATTTAAGATCCCTACCCCGGCGTCTTAGGCCTTGCTTGGGGTAAGTTGAGAGTGGAGGGGCAGAAGCAGCCCCCGCAAACAGAAGGGGTTCCTCAAAAATCAGTTGATCTTTTCTCTTCAGCCGGACTGGACAGTTAAGGTATCGGGTAGGTTTCCGGGATGCGGTTCGCGTTGGATCCTTTGGGACGTAAACGACTAAAGCCGCGAGTGTACTGCGGGGCACGAAACACGAATACGAGGTTCTCCACGTGAAGGCGAAAAAAATTCGCATTAGATTAAAAGAATTTACTTTTGTCCAATGACCATCTCGGTAGCTTTGAAAGAAATTTAAAATTAAATTCTTTGTTCTAAATCTGGCTTTCTACGACAACCTGGCATCAATCCCTAGACTATGGCATCATTCTGTAAATTCTGTAAGTTGTTTATACATTTTTGTGGCTTTAATAAGGCCGATCACTCATCTTCAGAAGTATCTCAGCCGCTCGAGAGACTTCTCTTAAATAGAAAATTCATGATCATAGATTCACTTTGAGTTATTTAACTAATTTTGTAATAAATACCTTACTGTACGCCCACCCAGGACGTCACACACCACCCCTAGGACCATCTCCGGGACCAGCGTTGCCACCACCCCAGGGAACTTCGCCGGGACCACATCAGTGCAAAACCTGCTGCCTCCGCCGCCTCCACCCGGATGGGGAAATGAGTGGGCTCCTCGACATTTTCTGCAGGCGCCTCCATATGTCCTGGCTCCACAATCTACTGTAGTGGAAGAGCTGCAGCGACAACTGCTGCTGGAGCAGGAGCGAAGGCTCCAACTCCAGCAGCAGAGGACTGAGGAGGTGCAGAGGCAGCAGGTGTGTCAGCAGCCGTCACCGCCAATATACTTGCGGCCGCCCCAATACTACCCGCCGCCAGTGCAGCAGCTGCAGCCGCGGTACGGCCTCCTGCCCAGCGTGGCATTTCCGCAGCCCTCACAGGAGGGGCAAATGGCGAAGGTTAGAAAAGTGTAATAATCTAAATATATTGGTTCCGAATCATCCAGAAAAATTTTATTAAACAACATTTCTATAAAAAGGAATCAATTTTCAACCAAAAATAAAGTTAACTACTCTATTTTCAGTTCATAAAATTAATTTTAAAATAAAATTTTTGTTAATTTTTTAAATTTTCTTTTAGAAACTGGACAAGATGCTGAATTATCTGCAGGGCCAACGGATGGGAAATTTCCGGGGTGAACGAAGGAGGTTTTCCCGGCGGTACTGAGTACATCTTTCAGATATTTTTGACATTTGCAGCACTCTTTCGAAATGTTTTGATAACTTTTTGAATTTTCTGCAAAAATTAAATTTGCAAAATAAGAAGTCATTAAAAATTTGTCCATGCATCTCCAAAAAAGTTTTTTATTTGCTTGAAGCATTTAGAAGACCTTGCGAGTATCGCGGAGAAAAGCTATCGTGTTGCTAAAAACTATAAACCTTCCCTCTTCCTGAATGATCTATATTGGCTGAATTGGCGTACAGAGACCCTAAGGATAGCAGGACGGATAGACAACCCGATAGGCGGCCTAACAGAAATAGAATATATAAGCGAACTGAGAGAATCGCGCTCTTAGAAGAGAAACAATGCGAAATATTTCCCGAAGAGGAACCGGTTGACATCGCGTATCTGTCGATAGAAAAGAAACAATAGAGGACAGAACATAAACCAACCCCTGCCGATATCTACACGCCCCACTACAAAAATTACACGTCCCCTAAATGTTGGACTTGTAGAGAAAGAGGCCATAGGTTTCCAGAACGTAAACAACCTAGAAAAATATTTTGTTTTGGTTGCGGCAGAAAAGGCACCTTTAAATCAGAATGTCGTAAGTGTTCGGGAAATTGAAGACTGTATCTTTATCAAAGAAAAAAAATCAATAAATTTCCGCTACTATGAATCCAAAAACTGGAGAATTAATGCCTCGTGACAATTCCGACTCACCGATCCCTGTAGAGAATACTACTTCTTCTATCCCTATAGACGAGGTTTGTCTTCCAACTCCTATCCCTGTTTACAACCTTTCTGAACTCCCTTTTCAACCTTCATCCCTTTCTGGCCCTCAACCCTTGATGTATTTGATATTTGAAATTCTAGGAAAACGAATTAAAGCCTTAGTAGGTCAAATAGAATTAGTTTCCCAAAAAATAATAGCTCCGGTTAAACTCAAAAATGAAGAAAAGTCTATTGGCATTACGCAATTCAAAAATCCTACCGGTCGCTTAGCAAGATGGTCGTTATCTCCCCTAGAATACGACTTTGATATTATACACAGAAAAGGCTCTTCCTATAATGTTTCTGATGCTCTATCCCGCAAGTTTGAACCTCAAAACCCCGAAAAAATAATATCGATTAGAGATCCCATCCCTGCCTAGTATTCCCGGGGATTCCTTGCCGTATCCAGTTTTCCTAAAAGATTTCCCCGTTGGAAAATTTCCAACGAAAAACTATATACTTACCAACCCAGTTCCCTTGTTACTGACTTTGTTGTAGACCTCAACGAGTGGAAAATGGTACCCAATGACAGCGAAAAGAAATCTGATATCTGAAGCTCACTGGCATTACTGGCATTACTGGCCTGGTTATCTTAGAGATATACAAAATTATGTACAGAGTCGCACAACCTGTCAGATGTGCAAAGTAGAACACCAAGCAGACTAGGTACAGTCTTTAGGGTGAACGCTGAACGAGTTTTAGTGATTTCTATCTCCCCTAGGTGGCGTCTGTGTTGATGACTGTGCGGTAGAAGGGGGAGATCGGGAAGATACGAACATGGCGGACATGTAAATAAGGAGTAATATAAGTGAGATTATGATAATCACGTCTCCAACTTATTTACATTTTCTAATCGAACTAAATTAAAATTATTTTTATTTTAAATTGAAAAAGACCGATCTGTTCGGAGTGGTACTTGAGTGTTGAGCTTCACGTGTCTGTTTATATATTTTTTTACTTAGAATTATAGGAAGAATAATTTGCACAAACAAACCATTTGATGTAATATGAAAAAGAAACTCATTGGATTTTTGATCATGCGCTATTTTATGTTTTTTTTCATAGTGCATAAAACGGTTGGTTTACTTACCGTTTACTTACCGTGCTGTCAGACTGGAGCGAGAAAAGTACTTTGGAATTTAAGTGTTGAAAGAAATTAATATGAAAAATTTAATTAGATTTAAGAAATATTGATTACATTAATGTGAGGTGTGAATTTTACAAAAGAGGATTTAAACTCGAACCATAATTTAGCAAATCCGGAAACTCTTTACTACGTAAGAGATTAACGATCCACCAAACATGGTGTCTGCCCGTGTTAGATAGATTATCCTCCTAGTTTAACATTTAACCTACAAACTCAACTCAACCCTTACACTCATCAAAACTCAGAAAAACAAAACGAGAAGCAGAGGAATGACGCCTACCTTAATTCCAGGAACCAACGAGTTCTCCTCTCAGTCAAATAACGCCAGTCCGGCAAAATGGACTCGTCTGGTAGGCAAGCGACAATTTCCAAAGCACACAACAGGTCGATGGCCGACACGAAACTGAATTCCTGCGTCCTCTCCGCTTGCCGGTTCCTTCCCGCTCGCGCCAAATTCTCCGTCCAGTCGGTGCTGCTCTCTTTAACGTGATTTCCGGGACTCCAGCCGGTGGAATTTGGGCCGTTCCGGTATGTGGGATGCCGGCCGGCACAAGATGGATGCTCCCTTGTGTTTTGACACGTATCAGGTCCGACATGGCCTGATATCTCGACAATACTCCTTTTCGATTGAGATTAGTTTCGGGAGTCTGAAATTTTATCCGAGTGGGCCCCGTAATGCTGTGTAGTGTGACGCGACCGTGGATGAGTGTGGTCAGCTTGGCCGAGTGAGGTGGTGCGGGTGGCATCGTGTGTGTTGTGGACGATTGGAGTCGGTGGCAGTGTTTTTCCCTGCCGGATTTTCTTCAATGAAATGAACTCGGTGATTCGTGAATCATTGTAGGACGTCATTTTCCTCCTTACCTTATGGCTCCAGGTATCTACTCTAACCTGCTAGGTAATAATCCTTTACATTTGTTTAATTTCTAATTCCCTAAAATAATCTATCTGATACTATTATTCTCAAACTTTTTCACGACAAATTCACTCTCATTCCTGTAAACCAAAGAACAATTTTGCTTTAATAAATCCTAACTTACTTGAAAATATGACCTTATTTCTAATTTTGAGCTTGTGCCGGCCATAGGATAATCGCGGTCAAATATTTAATTTTTATTAATAAATCTTAATAGCTGGGGGAAGGATCCATAACGGGTGACTAGCCACCACGTTACACTCTAAATTAAAAAATATTTTATAATTGGTACGGGTGGTGGAAGCGGGACGGTGGAAGCAGGGTGTAGGGATCGCCGGAATAGGCCTGTAGTTTGTTCTATCTCCCCTTGATGGCGCTACTTCGTTACTTTACTAAGTTCATATATTTTAACATGGGACTGCACGCAGTGTGACAGCAAGTACCCGGAGGCTTAATGGGACATTGCGTTGTAGAAGAACCATGGATAGTGGTAGCCGCAGATATTATGGGCCCCCTCCCTAGAAGTAAATTAGGATTTCAATACATTTTAGTAATTCAAGACTTATTTACGAAATAGGTAGAAATCGTAGTAGCTCAAGGACTTAACAGCACCCATGTCATAACCCCTCCCTATCATCCCCAAGCGAATCCTGTGGAAAGAGTTAACAGAATCCTGAAAACCATAATAGTCTTATATATCGATAAGGACCATGGTACTTGGGATCAATATCTTTCCAAAATCCGATTTGCGTACAATACACCCCTCCATATCTCACTCAAGTTCTCCTCTGCCTTTTTAAATTTCCGCAGAGATCCCCAACCCATTGGGTGATTAAACACTTAGACCATGCATTTTAAAAACAATCTAAGTATTATAATCTCAAACGCAGGCAAATAAGATTCTGTAAAAGAGATTTAGTTCTATCCAGATCTCGAGTTCTCTTCTCAAAAATAAAAAATATTCCCGGGAAACTATGCCCTTGATATATTGGTCCCTATCGAGTCTCGAAAGAGTTATCACCCGCTGTCTATGGACTTTCGGACCTTACCGATCAGTTCATAGGCAAATCCCATATAGAAGACCTAAAACCCATCGTTACCCCCCCCCCCCCTCAATAATTCGGAACACTGCCACTAGATCGATCCGATGGAGAACCAAGCAGATCTCCTCCGCCATGTCCACAAATATACCGATCTCATCGCGGAAATCATGGAAAAGAAGCCTGGCCTCTTCCCAGTCGTCTCCTTGACAGCCATCATCAAAAACGGACCGACGGACGAGGATCTCCTGCAAGAGACCATGAGAAAATTTGATCTCGTGCCTAGAAGCCCATCGAACCTTAAGACTGCCGAGACACAGACCTACTTTAAGGACCGAAAGATTAGGAGGACCATAGAGACTTAGACCCCCTCCCTCTACGAATCCCTACAGAACCTGACGACCCGATCCCCTCCCGAAATAAATTTGATACCGCCGAGACCCAAACTCTTCCCCTCACCCCGACCTCCAATACCGTCATGACTCAGACGCACTCTCCACCCACAACCTACAACCTAATTCCCCCTGCTTCTGCCCCAAAACCTTCCTCGGAACTGTCAGGAGGTAAACCACAGATACCCGCTGTCAGCCTTCTGCTTCAGGTGTGGAGAACCCGGATTCTCCACCTTAAACTGTCCCTGCTGTACCCGCTCCTCGCCCAGTACCCCCTCACACTGCAACACATAGTCCCGCTCTTCCCCCTTTCGCGACCCTCATCTCCTCTTTCCTCTCCTCTTTCCTCTCCATACTTCCCCTCTGTGACACTAGTCTTCCCCTCTCCTCCTTTCTTTGCGACCCTAATCTTCCCATTTTTCTTTCTCCCCTTCTAATTGTTTTCTCTCTCTTTTCTTTCCTTTTGCTATTTTCTCTCCTTATTTATTATTCCTTTTGGTTATATTTTCATTTCTCGCTTAATTTTGTTTTCTTTTGTGCGAATAGGTTTTGCGCCTTTTTTTATGCACCAAAAAATTGTTCCTTATTTTGTATGTTAACACACCAGAATTTATTTTTCGTTTGCATAATTGCCTTTTTCATTATTACCACCTATCGAATTGTTTTTTTTTGTTGCTACTCTTAGTAATCTGTCATTTCAAAGAATTTATAATTGAAATATATGCGTATAAAAGTTTTTGTGCATTGTTCTGCAACTTTATACTATTTTCAAAATTGCTACAAAAAAGGGTAATTAGCGCGTTAATTGCATCAGGCCTGTTTACGTTTGGACTGTCTGTATTTAACTTGAAGACCACTACAAGCAATGCCCGAAAACGGAATTAAGTCCAAGTTCCAGTGTATATACAAAATAGTGGATCTAATATGGAGGATATATGCCAAAGAATCTACCTTTCAATAACTTATTTTCTCTCAAGAAACAACTGACGGTCGTAGAGGTTGAACTTCATTTGTTTTTTCTAATGGAATACGTGAGGATCGCCGTGGAAGAGCTTCACTTGTTCTCGTGCAAGAAACAACTGAGGATCTCAGAGACAGATCTTCACTTGGGGATCGTCCATAAATTACGTAAGACGTTTTTCTTTTGTTTAAATAAAGACGAGAATAAAGTTGATGTGAAGTTGAAAAGGACACAACGATATAAACAAAAGAAAAACGTCTTACGTAGGGTAGGGTGGGGCGAGATGAGCATAGGGGGCAAGATGAGCCACTCAATTTTCTCGCAGACCATGATTTCCTTTGTAACTCTTCTTTGTATTAATATCAGGAAGAACGTTATCAAACTTCTTTTTAACGAATTTTTGGCCTAATGTTGAATACATTTTGAAAAAACTAAAGTAAAAATTTCAAGACTTGTATTCTGCTATTTTGCATTTGTTTAGAAAGTCCAAGAATCACACAAAATCACATATTAGATGTTTTTCCAGTGGTTATTTAGATAGCTTATTTATTAAACCTTAAGTTTTCAACAGATTTTTATATAATTGTAAAACAGAAATAGGTGAAATTTTGATTTTACTTGCAACTGTCAGATGGGGCGGAATGAGCCACTGTTCTGGGGCGGAATGAGCCACCTCTTCCTGTGCATTAACCTAACCTCTTGTGTAGCAGTCAGTAGGTTAAGATGCAATGTTTCATTGTATCAGATTGTGCAGTGTGTTAATTATGGTGCAAACGTATAAAAAACTAATCTTCTTGAAAAAAATGCGCAGAAAAAGTTTGACAGCTGCACTGTTATAGGTCTGTATTAGAAAATAATATGAATTGCTGGCAACCAGAAGAGAGCACTGTTTTTCTGGTATATTTCTTAAGTAACTTTGTTTGAAAACTCGTAAAATGCTATGAAAATGAAAAAATATGGTTGTGGTTGAAAAATACGGCAAAAATATTTCAAAAAACGGCTTAAAACATCAGTATATATGAAATTCAGCGTCATGTAGTAGACCAGTCTAGTATTTGGGAGTTTTCTTACTGTAGAATTTAACTTTTACTGAGACAATGTACACGGGTAAGTCGAAAAATGGTTATATTAATTTCTGTAATACAATTATTAAAATATATGCAGATATAAATCGTTTTTCTATTCAATGTTTGTAGAGTTAGTTACGGTAGAGGTTAGAATTAAGGATTGCATCATTTTAAAGTTAAATACTTTTAATGTTTCGTAAAATTTTTGAAAAATATGTGTAACATATGTTTTTGTTTCATAATACTCTAACTTAACAGTACTCTTACTTATAAATAATATATAATAAGTCATTTAATTAAGTGGCTCATCCCGCCCCAGTGCCTGGCTCATCCCGCCCCAGGCGTGGGACGATATGAGCCAAGCGCACTACTTTTTCATTTTCGTTTCTAATTCCGCATATACTTTTTTATTTACTTCTATCATGGCGAAATTACAATTAAGAATGTTTGTAAAATATATATAACGACTTACTTTCAAGCAATAAATTAACAGATTTTAAATACTGACGTGAAAAAGACTACTATGCTCATCTCGCCCCACCCTACCCTAATATATGGACGATCCCTTGTTCTCTCTCAAAAAACAACTAAGTATCGTAGAGGGGGAGCATCGTTGTTCTATCTGAAGAAACAATTGAGGCGCCGGATGCAAGAAGGAGATATAGAATTATTTTGCTGGAGCGGGGAGGCCCCTGAGCTCTTGAAACTAAAGTATTCAATTTTCATTTTTGAAATATACATCCTGAGTGAAAATTTAATTCCGCATATTTTTCTCCTCATAAAAAAAGTTGTAGCTTTTTTATTTTTCGAATTATTTACGAAAAACTGTTTTTTTCTTTGATCAAAATATTTTGATTTTTTTCACTGCAACTCGCCACAAAATGGGAGGTTTTTGATATTTTGTAATAAAACTTATCAGAAATATGCATTGTCATGTTCTGCGACCGATGACGTCAGCAAAAGTTCAAAATGTTTATTTAAAAAATTGTTAATAATTTTGTTCCAAGACGGTGCATAATTCGTGTACAAAGAACTTCTAGCGTTTCGGGAGTCGAGCGAATTTTGAGCAAGCGAAAACTGTCAGCGAGAAAGTTGTTCAGAAAGGTTTAAGGAAGTTTTCTGGAAAGTTTTAGCTCAATTGGAATAGTAGTTAACAAACTGTTGATGTTTTAATTTGCAGGCGCGATGGAATTTACTCCGCGTAGACTACAGCCCGGCCGGTAAACCGCTACCCCAGCGTTAGGTGCAACTATACCTCACAGCCCGTCCAGATTTTGGAATTAAAAACATAGTACATATAGAAATGATTGTTAATTATTAACAATAAGTAGTTTTCAATGAATAAATTAATATTTTGGTGATAACTAAACTAATTTATTATTACATACCGCATTTCTGCTACATTTTAGAACATTTCTTTCCAACAAACTTTCATGCTTCGTTCGTTTTCTACCATTCGTAGATTTTAAATTATTTTCCATTTTTGAATTGGAAAACTTCACTATATTTAAGTAATAGCACTTCAATAGCTATTAGAATAATTTAATCGAACAACTTTTATCTTTTATATATCACGTAATATTTCTACAATCTGCTCTGCTAATCGAAAGAGACTAAACTAAACTGATATATTTTATTTTTGGTAAAGAAACAACCCACAAGCCTATATAAGTATATTTACAAATAGAGGTCAGACGGAGGACACACCGAATACAAAAAAAAATTTGGAGAGATTCCTTATTTTTAAGACTTTTATGAAGTTCATGTTCCTAGAAGTAGCACAATTAAAATATTTTTATCAGAGAAGAAGAACTATTTATTATAAATCATGATTTTCCATATTCTTTGTATTCTAATTACAAGATCTCGACGGGCTGTAAGGCACAGTTGCACCTAACGCTGGGGTAGCGGTTTGCCGGCCAGGCTATAGTATACGCGGAGTAAATTCCATCGCGCCTGCAAATTAAAACATCAACAGTTGGTTAACTACTATTCTAATTGAGCTAAAGCTTTCCAGAAAACTTCCTTGAACCTTTCTGAACAACTTTCTCGCTGACAGTTTTCGCTTGCTCAAAATTCGCTCGACTCCCGAAACGCTAGAAGTTCTTTGTGCACGAATTATGGATAGTCTTGGACAAAAATTATTAACAATTTTTTATATAAACATTTTGAACTTTTGCTGACGTCATCGGTCGCAGAACATGACAATGCATATTTCTGATAAGTTTTATTACAAAATATCAAAAACCTCCCATTTTGTGGCGAGTTGAAGTGAAAAAAATCAAAATATTTTGATCAAAGAAAAAAACAGTTTTTCGTAAATAATTCGAAAAATAAAAAAGCTACAACTTTTTTTATGAGGAGAAAAAGATGTGGAATTAAATTTTCACTCAGGATATATATTTCAAAAATTAAAACTGAATACTTTAGTTTCAAGTGCTCAGGGGCCTCCCCACTCCAGCAAAATAATTCTATATCTCCTTCTTGCATCCGGCGCCTCAATTGAGGATCGCTGATGCAGCAACTCCCTTAAGAAACGAGTGAGGATAGTAGAGGTAGAGCTTCACTTCCCTACTGAAAAGTCTGACGTCGGAAACCAAATCGTAAACGTCGCCGGAATCAACATCCGAAATGACACCGGAAACGACGTCGGGAGCAAAATCGGAATTTTACATCTGATCAGACGTCGTTTGCGATGTTGTTTCTAACGTTGTTTACGGACCTTCTTTTAAATAAATATTTTTTAAATATTGAAACGTAATGAAAAATGTATACGAGGTGAGAGAATTAAGTGAGCAAAGGAAAAAGATGATTAAGAATTATGGTAAAGTCTCCTTTATTTCAAGTCCCCCTTACACGGCTATTTCAAATTGCGCAGTTCCGTCGACTCCCACCACGGTCCCTGTACACTCTCCTCCGCGTCAGTGGCTGACCAATCAAAAAAAGAGGCCCGAAGAGCGCCCTAGTTGGTTTAAATTGAGTATTTTAGGATGACGTCATGGGAATGCAGACCTTTTCGGGAAAATATTCTAAACGTAAAAGTAATAAATGTACAAAGAGTATTATTTCTGAAGTGTAGAATGTATTTTCTCAGTCACGTTCCATTCTTTTGTCGATTGGCGACCTTTCAGTTTCACTAAATAAAATAAAATATCCTAAATTTCCGGTTAGTGGCACCTCAAATTAGTAACTTCAAATTTCGGAAATTTGTTGGTATTTTGTGACACTGAAAGGTCACCACCAGAATGGGACATGACTGAGTAAAAAGATAATATAGAAATTTTGCATTTTTAACGTTCTTCGTCAACAAAAACACTGGTCAACGGACCGCGACATTTTCAAGTGCGCAAATCGGGGCCGTCTGTAACGTTTCCAATTGGAACACATAATATCGCACAATCTCCGCATGTGAGTAACTGTGTCTTTGTTCCTACGCTGCTGGTGTTTTTCATGCAAGAGTTGCAACCGTCTCTCGCCCCTTGAGCTGAGAAACTGCGTGGGCCAGCAGTTCTAGGAATGTCGGGTGTATTTATCTGTATATTATTATTGATAGTATTTATTGATTTAAAATCGACCCGCGCTTTTTCGGTACATGCGCATTGGAAAAGTTGCTTGCAGGGGGCGCATCGATGCAAGGCCAGAGCAGCCAATGAACGTCGCTTGATAAAAAGAACCTGCCCACTCGCGGTATAGGTAGAGGCTCCTCCAGCCTTGAAAATAAAGAATTCTTTACGTTTCAAGGACGCGGACATACGGGAGACTTTACTGTATACTAAAAATAAATAGGAATTCGACTTTTGATGCTTTATTAACATTTCCATTATTGCGTCTAAATAAGATTAATAAGAGTACAATTTAGGGACCGCGTACAAGTGTCATTACCAATATTCATTACCATATGCATACTAGGGTGGTCCAAAAATGCATGGCAAATTTGTTTTTCATGCTAGAGGACAACGATCACCCCCATTTCATTCCAAATCCGAAAAAAGAAATCCCTAATTTTCTTTTTTTTTTTATTTTTATTCTAACTTGAAGTTGCCCATGTAAAATGCATGGGGAAATATCGTTTTTTTTATTTTTGGGTATAATTTTGTAGGATTTGGGACAATGTTACGGGGAAGTATGGAAGCTTATTGAGAATTATCCAACGAAGAATTTCATGTATCAGACATATTTATTTGACACCCCTAACGCACCCCCACGAGTCCCTGAAAACTACCCTTACAACCAAAAATGTCAATTCTTCATGAAATCGACCTTTTGAGCACTGTATTCTCGTCCTTTTTTTACTTAAAATTATTCAGATTGGTCTGGTGGAATATTTATCAACATTGGTTAATTAATTTTCAATTATTCAAACAAATGGCGTTTGTTTAAATAATTTATTCTTTCATTATAAATTATTAATATTTCTTTAGTGGAATATTTATCAACATAGTTTGATTTTTTTAATCGTTTAAACAAATTCCATTTGTTTGAATTTTTTTTTTAATTTGTTTTTTTTTTTAAAATAAAAATTCCGTTTGTTTAAATAATTTAAAATTAATGAAACAATGTTAATAAATATTCCACTACACCAATAGTAATAATTTTTAAGAGAAAAAAACGAATTTTCGAAAAAAAATTATTTAAACAAATACAATTTGTTTAAATAATTCAAAATTGATTAACCACTGTTGATCAATATTCCACTAGACCAATATAAATAATTTTAAGTAAAAAAAGGACGAGAATACAGTCCTCGAAAGGTCGATGTCATGAAGAATTGACATTTTTGGTTTTAAGGGTGGTTCGTAACCTTAAAGCCATACCCGCGTACCAAAACTATGCTGCGTGGTTGCTTAATTCTTTTCAAGTATTTTTCAAATATAGTATTTCTTCTACTCTTGTTAAAAGATTTTTTTTTTCATTTAAAATTTTTTTCTAGAAAATTTTTTAATTTGGAATCATTTTTACGGTTCAGTGTAGATCACTGAATTTAGAAGTAGTTATTCATTTATATGTATTTATTATTATTATTTATTTATTTATATTTTTTTATAGTACATTGAAAAATTCTGCTAGTTTTATGTCTCCAGAGTAACGTAGATTAAAATCTTGAAATTGTGTACCCGAGTTTTATCTTAGGTATGAGTTTAACTTAGGCATGAGTTTAACTTAATAATATTATCATGTAGTCAAGTTTTGAAAAGATTCGAAAATAATTCAAACCTGGAGAAGATTTAAAATTTTAAAAACTGTAGATTTTGAAAGATATTGAAAAAACGAAGCTTTCTGTAAATTTTTCATTTTAAACATTAAAAATTTCTTAAATTCAGTTTAGAATGATTCGTACTGATATTTTCTAAGAACGAGAGCTTTAAAATGAAAACTGTTCAATTTTTAATAGCCTGTTTCAACTCAAAAAACATTTTTATTTCCAAACATTTACGTTGGATGTTTTCAAATTCAAGCAAATGTGTTGTCTAATCCTTTCGGTTTTGACTTGTAATTTATTCGTATTTCAAAACTCTTCCTGCCTGTTCCAACTCAAACCAAATGATCCTTATCCACTTGTAATTCTCCTATTTAAATAATGTAAATAATTTCTTATAATTAAACATTCTCATTAACTTAAATAAATTGTAGCTTATTAAAAAAAATCTGTGTCCATTAAAATTCGTTAAGGCTATCAAAATTTGATAGATTGATGGCTCACTTGCCACATTGACAATAATATACATGCAACATAAATATAAATAAGTTTCCTTCAATGTAAAGCAAATTGTGACCTTGAGTTTAGAAAATTTTTAAATAATAATTGCAACATTTAAAATAAATTATGTTTAATTATACTTCACTGGAAATGAAACATCAAATTATAAACTCCTACTGATTTTTCGATTTATTTAATAAATACTTAGGGGCCGTTCATATATTACGTAAGCCGTTTTTCTTTTGTTTAAATAAAGACGAGAACAAAATTGATGTGAAGTTGAGAAGGACACAACGATATAAACAAAAAAAACGGCTTACGTAATATATGAACGGCCCCTTATTATCATTCTCTACAAAGCGGTCAGTTCTTTTTTTCCATTTCTGTTATTATTTACTTTGATTTAATATGTGCCATACGGTATTCTAACCTCACTTTGTACCAGGATATACTGATGTTCTCGTTTGTTTTTTTACAGTAACTTAAAAAACGCTTTACGTGTCAAGTTTGTAAACTTTAGAGGAACAAAAGTTTAATTTATGCACACTTTTCAAGCCAAATAGATAATATTGTAAAAACCTTAAATTCTGGCCCTAGATTGTGTCATTTTAGTCGTCATTACCATCCGTCTTTTTTCTAGTAAAATATTTTAGTTACAGACCAGTGGTAAACACATAAATATTGTACAAGATTCTATAAAATTAAATTAAAAATATTGACGCCCGCGTGGAATTTTGGCGTGGGCCTAACCGAGCCCAAGCCTTGCAAATTATTATTTATCTTTTAAATACCTTTTTCTCATATCTTTAGCGTATAGCAATAGTGGGTGTTAAAATTAAACAAAAAGTTTGAAATTTAAACTTTTGCAATTATAAATAATATTCGGTCAACTAAATAGCTTAATTTTGAATCATAGATGAATTTTCAACTAAACTAATGAATCTGCAATTCTGCAACCAAAGAATGAATGTTTAATAAAGTAGGTCAACTTTTAACAAACAAACAAACGGAAAATTTCTACAAAACTTTTGAATTTTCAACCCGAAATGATTAATTTTCTATCAAAGAGACGAATTTTCCAATCAAAAAGACGAATTTTCAACAAATAAAGATTTTTCAGCCAGGACAGGAAAAAATGTCAAAGAAATTGTTGAACATTCAAGCCAAAAGACAGCATTTTCAACCCGAAAATACAAATTTTAAACAAAAAAGTTCATTTTTAACCAACAAATTGCAGTTTTAACCAAAAGAGAGAAAATTTCCGCCAACATTATTAGTTTCCTACCAATAAAAGACCAATTTCTGACCTAAAAAGATTAAATTTCACCAAAAAAAAATGGGAAAGTTATACTTGTAGGTTAAAAAATAAATTTTAAATGAAAAAAAAAAGAATTTTCAGCAAAATATATAAATTTTCAATCAAAGAGATCAACCCTCAAACAAACAAATTTTGAACAAAGTGGTTCAAGTTTTACCCAAGTAAGTGAATTTTCAATTTTGAAAATATCAATTTTCAGCCAAAAATGAAATAGTTACGTCTTAGTTTAAAAAATTATTTTTCAACCAAAAACGGCATTTTTAACCAAAAAGATTAATTTTCTACAAGAAAATATGAAATGTCAACAGATAATGCAATAGTAGATATTTCAAATAAAAAGTATGAGTTTTTAATCAAAATTGTTGAATTTGCAACCAAATAATAAAATTCTTCACTGAAATTAATCGTCAGGATGAAACAACTGTAAGAAAAGAAATAAAAATACAACGCAAATAAATTACTAACTAAAATAATTACTAGTCCCAAACTTCATTTTCAAAATTCTCTAACTTTAGCCCGACCAATTTTTTATTTGCTCTAATCATTAATATTCAAATATTTCGATTGTAGCTTTGTGATTTTCACCATGATAAAATAAACAGTCTCTTGTTAAAAAGGTAATCTTTTTTCGTTCAGCAGAGAAAAAGTTTAAAAAACTATTTTTTCTTTAGAAGAACAAAAAATCCAGAACCATGAGCAAAATTCAAGGAGTTTTCCAGGTTTATCCTGGTAAAAACGAATTCAAGGACTTTTCCAGGTTTTCAAGGATTCCCAGGACACTAGACACCCTGTTATATTTTCTTTAATTTCAAATATTATTTAATATAATGTTAATATTGTAACCCAATAATTTTTCCCAGATAAGGAATCGGATAGCGATTCTTCAGCAGCCGAATTTCAAGGCGGTGAATATTATTCCTTAAACGTTTTCAATTGTAATTATTTCTCTTTCATAAATATTACTTTTTTATTACTTTTCAGAAATAGATGAAGCTGACCAAGGAAGTTTTCCCGGGCATTAGAAGAGCAAATTTGAAAAGGATAACTTAAACCCCTATCTACTACAACCAAATTTCATGGCAAAAGGAAACGTATCCAGTAATGCTGACAAAAAAATTATTTCTGATCAGTACATTGATACTGAAATCCAAGAGTCGACGATTTAATAAGACCAAAGTTACAAAGTACACCAAACCACGCTATCAAAACAAACTCTTTCAAAGCAGTAATGAGCTGAGAAAGATATTTTTATTTTGAAAATTAAATAATAATAATGTGCAAAAAAATATCGAGTCTAGTTCCAAATTAGCTTGAATCTTAAAAAATCAAAATTGCTTAAGTAATTAACACTTCTTTTGAGTCAGCCGCACAGTCAAGTAAAAGTTCGTAGTTTCTAATTTTTACTGAAAATTAACATCTACATCTTTATATCGGGGCCAGACCGGGTTATCTATCTAGGTGCTGCACTTGGGCCCCGATCGGGTATCGCGTTTCATTTCGAGTCTGGCCCCATCCAGATAGCCCGATTTGGCCCAAATTCTGCCCGATCGGGCCCCGATCATATCCATTATGGAATTTCTGCACGGGGGAGCTATGTCAGACCCCGCCCGAAGGTGCCAGAATAGTTGTAAGCAAATAGGGGTGCCAAGCGTCCGACTGCCCAATAGGTCACCTCTCTACCCTCCTTCCGCCGCCTAAGGGTGCCAAAGAGGCTAAGGCCTGCACTGGTAAACTTTCTACCTGTTATCTGTGAGATAAGAACAATATGATGTAATATATTCTTTAACAAAGCACTAGAATAGTCACTATTTACACTGTTAACCAAATTTTACATTAATACATTAATCAGTTTTTGCTCTACTTGGGAAAGATGAGGATCGTTTATACTTCAGTCTCCACTTTGGCCATCATCGTTAATTTTATTGGTGAATATAATAGTATAATAGTACCTAATAATAATAATATTGATAATCGACAAATTCTACTGAAATCTTACGTGACAATTCTTTTTCAAAAAGTCAGAAATATATCTTCTAAGGACCATTCGACGTGGAATTTAATAAGCTTTCTAACACTTTTGTAGGAAAATTTCTAGCATTTTTCCGACCATGTTATTGTATTTCATAGTCATTGGTAATTTTTAGTGCCCTTTGCGCTAGCTGTATAATAAATGGATTTATTATATGTAGAACATCAACTTTGTGATATCAGTTTTAAAGAATTTAGTACACGGAGAAGAATGGATGTTCAAAGTTAGAGGATCAAAATTTATAGAGCCATTTCTTTCTTCTAGATGGTCTAAAGAGCTTTTCAGATTTTTTTCGACATAGTCAGAGAGACTGAGAGGATGGTCAATACGCTCATCTTGTTTTCACTCATTTCGACCATCCACGGAAGAGTAAATGACCCATCGCGGAGGGCCAACCTGATTAGTTACCGTTGGCGCTTTTATTTAAAATGAATAAATGTGTAAGTCAAATGTTCACAACAAATAATAAATTTAAAGTGCATAAGAGTATTAGGAATTATTGTAAATTCATATTTATGATGAAAAAAATATTATTTGCTGTATAAAATTGCTTTTCACATTTAATCATTTCAAATAAGCGCGCTAATATTTCAAATAATTCGGTTTTTGATGCGATGGATGCAGTGTGAAAGGATACGAGAGTTGGGAGCACCGTGGTTCAGAGCAATTTCGGAGTGAGTGAATGTCATTGAGCCGTTCAGCGTCACATTTGCTGTTTATTGAACTCAAGCAATTTTTAACAAGTTTAAACTGCTTTTTGATATTTCGAACATGCGTGGAGTGTGAAGTACATAAGAGAGAACATGATGGAAAGTGAATTAGGTTTATTCTTTTGAATTTACAACGTCAAATTTGATGCTTCCAAGGGATTAAGGATAAAGACGTAACTGGACGATCAGCTATCAATTTTTTGTCACCGTGTCGTTGAAAATGTTTGAAATCTTACAATTCAGTGCAATACAGAGACACCGCGCCGTGTCCTTAACCTTTCGTGCTCCAAATTTTATAGGTTCCACTTAGTGTTATAATGTCCAGTCTCTTATAAGAGACTGGAATAAGTAGTGGACTGTCCGAGGAGATCAAATCGACTGCCTGGATGATCAAATCGACCCTCTATGATGAGCAATTCGACCCTTTATAATGACCAATTCCGCACTCTGTGATGATGAGTTTGACTCTCAATTGACGTTCGAGTCGACCGTCCGAGATGATCAAGTGAACACTCTGAGATAATCGATTTGGACCTCTTGTTTTAACCTTATAGAGATAGTCGCTTTAGCCATCTTCAAAGGCTGTCCTATAGTTTACCCTCCAATATAATCTCTCTGCACATCTATATGGCCAAACTGACCTTCCATTTTTATCCGTCTATCTCAACTTTTTTCCTTGAAACTGGTTAATGAAATGTAAATATGTCCGAAGAATAAACGTAAGTACCGGCCTTGGGGAGGGGCTAGATCAGGCTTTGCCCGAGAGCCAAAATAGTTGTACGCAAATACGGGCGCCAAGCATCCGCCGACTGCCCAATAGGGCACCTTGCCCCTTACACTCCGTCGCCCCAGGGCGCCAAAGAGACTAAGGCCGGCACTGGTAAACTTAATTATTATCTGTGAGATAAGAACTATATGATGTTATACATACTTTAATGAAGCACTAGAATAATCATTAGTTACACAGTAAACCAAATTTTTCATTAATATTCATGGATACGCCTATACCCAGGTGCTGCTCTCTTCAACTGTTTGCCGGGTCTAGGCAACCGCGTTGCCTATGGGCCAAAAAATTATGTTGAATTTTTGGTAGGTAGAGCTTTTAGTAGTGAATAATAACACAGCCCCACAAAAAAAGTAGGTTGTCCGACGGATAAGAGTAGTCACATCCTATGGATTTTGGGTCTTTGAATTCGAATCCAAGGTCAGAATTCCGCCATCACCCTCAGATTTTTTTCAACCTCAAAAAACATCATTTTTTGGCTATTTTGGCATTGAAAAATATAGAAAAAACGTGTTTGCTTTTCAATCTCGAGAACAAATTCGGATTCAACGTCGAAACATACATACAAATGGTCTTTTTTGGTCCGCTGTGCCCAATATTTAGCGGCAGGGGAGGGGCTACACAGAGAACAATACCGTAAAGCCTTGCCGAAAAAAATTTGATGTTTTGTTAAACCAGAGTAGTCACATCCTATGGATTTCGTTTCGCTGAATCCGAATCTAAGGTCACAATTCCACCATCCCTCTCAGGTTTTGGTCTAACCTTAAAAACATCGTTTTTTGGCTTTTTTCCCATCAACATGGAGCCTCTACGCAAGGAGATTGCTAACTCTTTTCCGAGTCTTCTCAAAGTCGACTAGTGACTAGTGACTAGTGGGTTCTGAACCACCAAAGCCCCGAAAAAAGTACATAGAAAAATTTCCATTGGTGCCGGCTTAGGGACCGAACCCCAGTCCACCTGCGCGGAAGCCTAGCACTTTATCGCCTGAGCGATAATTTTTCTTCTTTTTGAAAACCAGATTCTATAGAAAAACTAACTACCTACTCGATTGAGGGTTTTGAATAATTTCCTGTGATAGTTTGTACGGTATTCTAATTTCCGTGAAGCATAATGCAAAAAACTGAAAAATTTTCCCTGATGGTTATACATTTCTCTTAGAGTTATAAAAACAACCTTACAACCAATGAAATCTATAACATTAATGCAAAAAAAAATTTATTTCGAAACCTACACTTTAAGTTAGTTTGAAATTCCCTGACCTTTCAGAATTCCACGACGAAAGTCACGCTCATAGGGTACTTTTTCGCGCTCAAAGGGTAAAAAATTCAGGATAAATTTATAATACTGCAAAACAATTCAAGTTAAATTCCAACGAATTCGAACGTATTAGAAACAATTTTAAAAGTCAAAAAAACTCCATTGATTTCCGTAAAATTGGAATGAATTTAGAGGAATTTGAGATAAACGAGAAGAATTCGATGAAATTCATAAAAAGTCACGGTGAATTAAAAAAAAATTTAAATGAATTGAAAACAATTTTAAAATATGAAGAAACTGTTATGAATTCAGTAGCTTTGAAATGAGCTTAGAAAAATTCAAGGGAATTAAAAATACTTTTATGGAATTCCTAAGAATTCAAGGTGAGGTTAAAAGACGTTAGGATCAATTAAATAAAAACTTAATTTTTTTATTTTCAATCCATTGAATTAAGTATAATTGGGTAAATTTAGAATGATTCAAGTGAAGTAGAAAAATTCAAGGGAATCCCAAAGAATTAAAAATAATTCAGGGTGAATTTCAAAAAATAATGTCAAATCTCTCCAAATATTTGAAACCCTACTAATTTCTAAGTAAAAAAGATTACTAATGACTACAAAAGAATTCAAAAAATTCAAATGAATTGGAAAAAGTTTTAAAATATGGAAAAATTCATTTAATTGAGTAAGTTTGTAATGAATTTTAGAAAAAATTAAAGATTGAGCTGAGTAAAATTGAGTCCATCTAGAAGAATTAAAAAGGATTTAAAAGAATTCAGGACGAATTCCAAATGAATTGCAAAAAATATTGGAAAATCTCTTAAAATCTTTGAAATCCTACGAAATCCCTCACTTTTTGTGAAAAAATTTTTTGAAATCCATTAAAATATTAAAATCCCTTAAAATTATTGAAACCCTTGGAAATCCCTTAAAATTGTTTAAATCTATTGAAAATGCCTTGGAATCTTTTAAAATACCTTAAAATATTTCAAAGTCTTTGAAATCCCTTCAAACTATTGAAATAAATAAAAAATTTCTGGGAATCAAACAAATTTCCTCAAATATTTCCAATCCTTTGAATCTTTTGTAATCCCTTAAACCTTTTTGAAGCTCTTGAAAATGCATGGGAATCTTTTAAAATACCCTAAAATATTTCAAATCCTTTGAAATCCAATTAAATTACGGAAATTCATTGACAATTTCTTTATAATCTTTTAAAATAACGTAGAATATTTCTAATCCCTTAAAATCGTTTGAAATACCTTGGAATTTTTTTAATCTCTAGAAAATGCCAAGGAATTTGAAAAATATCTTAAAATATTTCGAATCCTTTGGTCATTTTATGAATTAATCTGCAGAACCAATTATATTAAAAACTTTTAAAAAATCAAAAAAATCAATTGCATTATGTAAAATTGAGTAAATTTATAAGAATTCAAATGAATTAAAAGAATTTTAAAGAATTCAGGATAAATTAATAAAAATTCAGGGTGAAATCCAAAAAGGAATCTTAAATCGCTTCAAATCTTTAAAACCCTGCGAAATAACTCACTTTTCTTGCACAAATTCTTTAAAATCCATTAAAGTGTTATTAAATCTCTTAAAATGATTAAAATCAATTAAAAATTCCTTGGAATCTTCTAAGATTTCCTCAAATATTCCAAATCCTTTGAAATCCTACAAAATACCTCACTTCTCGTGAACAAATTTTTTATTCACTAAAATATTATAAAATCCCTGTGAAATTCTATGATATTTCCTGAAATCCTGGAAAATGTATTAAAATACATTGAGAGCTTGAACAATTTGATGTTCTCTTTGGGGTTTTTCAACGGAAATCGATGTTGGAAAAGAAAAATCCCCAATTATTGTGGAGAGCTAACCAGCTTTGAAAATTTGAAGTTATGTTCACAATTTTTCGAAGGAGTAGGGAATTTTCATGATTTTTCTAGATAAATGTAAAGCTATTCCGCTGAGGAACCCTAAACATGACCTTAAATTCTTAAAAATTGAGAGATTTCCTCAATACATGGTGATTTTTTGGCTGGTGCTACAATTATATGCGATTTATGAGTACATAATTGTACAATATTTCCATATCTGAATTTCTTCGAACGACCAGGCTTTAATGCAATTCTAGATGGTTATGGCTAGTTCACAAAGTTCCGGCTTTAGTTTAGATGTCATCGCGGTGATGATTAACCTAAGACTGCTAAGTATAAATTTTATTTTAAGTAACTGATACCAGCTTTAAAATGACTCCGATTTGTGCGTATATGGCCACAAGTGGTTCATGAATTACCAACATACTTAAAAAAATGTAATCCTCTCTTTCTTGTTGCAGAGTTCAGTTCGCAATTAGACTGTCTGCCTAATGGCGAGCCTATTCCTTTGGTTCCTCGTGGCGCACCTACTTATTATTCTGAAAGAAATAATTCAACTGATAGTTCTCTTGCTCCTGCAGATGAAAATCTTCATGCCAGATCCAGGTCGCCTCCTGCCAGGCCGCCTTCTGCCAGGTCGCATGCTGCCAGGTCGCCTCCTGCCAGGTCGCCTCCTGCTAGGTCCCCTCCTGCCAGGTCGCCCCCTGCCAGGTCGCCTCCTGCTAGGTCGCCTGTTGCCAGGCAGTCTCCTACCAGGCTTTATCCTGTCATACGTCCTCCTATCAGGGTTCCTTCTGCCATGCGAGCTCCTACCAGGCTTCCTTCTTCTGACGGAGTTGGACATAGTCTTTCACAAATCAGATTTATTCGGCTTCGCTCCTTCGTGGAACCGCACCGCACATTTGAATTTCGAAGATACACTTTTCCTGACGATAAACCACTTGAAATGAGAATAGGAAAGCATACGTATGATCCAATACCAACCACAGAACAAATTGTGTTAACAACACACGATGGTGACGTTTTGGCAATATTGGAGAGTTATAATGCTCTTGCTGGATTATATACATATAGTAAGCAGGCTAAAAGACGAGCTAAAATAAACATAGAAAGCGGCACGGTTTCCATATTGACAAGTCAAGAAATTAATGAAACTCCAGTAGGTGCCCGCCGCCACATCAATAAGCATTTTACAGTAGAGTATTTTAACCCTGATGTAAGCTACATTCCACCACATCATTATTTCAAATAGGAAAATGTAAAACTAAAATATATTGTTTATGATCCAAAGTCGGATCCAAATGTTTCATATAACTAATTACATTAAAAAGTTAATTTGTTCTGATTCTGGAGGCTTTAATCTTTTGTCAATGCCCCTAGACTTCGGACCTTGCGCATCGCGCTTGTATTTCCAAGCTAGTTATCGTGTCTTTAGAGAATCATAAGTTTTAAATATTTTGTTACGGTTAGCGTTTATTTAAATTTGCAATTTGTCACTTATTTTGCAGTTTTTGTAATGGGAGAAACAGTAAATGAATTAAAAACTAGTTAAAGAAAGCTGGACGAAATCAAACCTGAAAAAGACAAGAGAATGCAAAACAATATTGAAGGAAATAAGAAATTATATTGGAAATGGATCAAGCACTCTAAGAAAGGAAGTAGTAGTACAGAGTTAGGCGGAATTAGAAATAGTACGGGGTGAAATGGTATGGGATACGGACGGAGCAAAATACGCTTTTAGTGACTTTTAGAAGGAATTGTTTGGAGCTGAAATTGCGGAGCATACCAAATGCAACATACGATACGATACGTTGGAAAACTCCGTTAATGAATCTGTGCCTCTGAGATTAGGGCCATAATTAGAAACTTAGAGAATAGCTAGGCTGCTTGTATGGATGGTATTACCGCTGAAATTCTTAAAAGCGGTGACGAGTATTTGTAAATGAATATATTTTCCAAACTTGAGGAAGTTCCAAATGACTGGAAAAATGCGATTATCATTTGAATCCATAAGGGAAAGTGCGATGAAGGTAACTGCAATAATTATAGAGCTATCAGCTATCAGTAATGAAAATAACAGAAGGAAAATATCTGGGAAGTCCAATGTGAATTCACGACAGGAAGATTATGTGTGGATCAGATATTTAGTTTGAGACAGATATCAGAAAAAATTTTGAGAGTGAACGAAAAAGGTTTCTAGGCATTTGTTGACCTGGAAAAAGCATTTAATAAGGTGGGTAGAATTGAGCGTCCGGATTCCATACCGTCCTTAGCGCTCAGGCTTGCTCTCCCAGTACCCCATGAGTTGCCGAAATGCGGAAAAATTTCCCAAAATGACCAACTTTTCCCCCATGTAGCAGTATATAGTACCATGTATATAAGCTCGCATACAGTTTTGCTCTCCTAAAAGCATACTCATTGAAAAAGAGAGGAGGAATTTTTCTGCTACTAGCTAACATTTGTAGTATGTTTCGAACCATTTTAATCAGTTCTTTATTTACTCCAGTTATTTCTGGCACTTGATCAACATCCGAGAAAAACCTGCGAGCCGTATTACCACAATTAGAGTTGCCAGATCCGTGACTTGGTTGATCAATTATTAACCCCATCTTTTTTTGAAATTCGTTGCAAATTATTTTCTTAGCTTCTTTCATCGTTTCCTTATCCTCTTTCTTGGATATACTCCATTTGCAGATTTTTAACCGATAAGCAATATGGAGTATACACTCCATGAACCTTATCCAGGCATGCAAAGTAGAAAGACCAAATTCAAAGTTGGAGACGATTTCTTTCTTCTGCTTTACACGCTCTAGATCATTTATTTGTGATGGTGTCGCTTTGCAAATGTAAGAAGTAGAAGATGATGGAGTATCAGTGAGAGCTGTGCAAACTTTTCCATCCAACATAGTTAGCTTCATTTCTGTTGTCACTATGTACACGTCATTAGTCTTAGTAATTGTTGTGTGTCTAAGTTTCTGAACTTAAGTCTTAATATTGTTCATTTCCGATTTCTCCAATTCCTTTGTTTCCATTGCATATTCATTCATGATAGGTATAAAACGTTTTGGCTAGGAACTATGAGGATTCATCCAAACTGTTTCTTCCGTGTGCTTCACCTTCAACCATATTGGCACCATTGATGCTGTGAAAAAAGAGTCATCGGTCAAATCGTTGTTATTAAACTTCTGATTGTATTTTGCGTCAGTTGACAGTCCGTCGATGCCATATTTAATTTCAAATTCCAAATAAGTGATCTTTAATCTATTCTCTGAAATCGGAAGGCATGAATTCGGATCTTTGACAAGACGTTGAATAGTGTGATCAATAAGAGACTGAATCTCAACCATGGCTCCTTCATCAGATATTCGAATATTTGAAGGATAACAATCTTTTTTAATCACTAATACATTCACATAGGAAAGAGAAATGTTAGAAATGATATTGTGACCTGTTGCATTAAGGCTAAATCTTCTTCTGAAGAGTATAGCACGTATGATTCGAAGTCACACTTACCTGAAATGTTTACATTTTCAGTATGTACAATCAAGATTACCACAACAATGATTGGTATAGACAGTTTGATATAGAAATTCTTATTAACAATTACGCAAATTGTATTTAGTGTCCTATATCCAATTTTGGAATCACTGTTAGTTTATTGTCGGATAATTTCAGAGGAAACCCCGTATTTTTTGCATGTAAAAATAATAAATCTTTGTTTCAATTTCGTTGGTTAGTCATCGCAATAAATGTCACTCCAATAATAAATGAAAAAAAAACACATTTTTTTCTTCAAAATCGGTTAAGATTATGAACAGTAAATTTCCTATTCCAGACCACTGTGATCAGTACGAGCTCGCCGGTCGACTCGAGTCATGTGCGCGCGCGGTAATAAAAAATCACGCGTATCTTTTGAACAAAGAGAACGATTTGGCTCCAATTTTGTCAAAATTTTCTTTAAACATCAAGGAACAACTTTACCGCTTGAAGCTTTCCGTCCGCGAACCCTCCCTGCAGAGTTTTTTCCATCAAAGTCTGCAGACTTTTTTCCATCAAAGTCTGCGGAAACGGTTCCTGGCGGTAACGGTTTGCAATAATTTGTATGTTACGGATATCGAGAGAAAAGCTATTTTTAAAACATTTCTTAATAAAAGTTGTGTGGCTCGTGGAGCCGCACACTGTGATATTTCTTGCGCGGTGTATTTCCCAAGTTGGTAATTTTGAGAAATTTTTCCGCGTTTCGGCATCTCATCGGGTGCTTGGAGAGCGAGCCCGATCGCTAAGGAGGTTATGGAGTGTTTGTTAAATCAGACTTTGAATTTTTTTAATAGGTACAGCACTGACTCAATATATATTGAGAAATTTAGGGATATCAGCCAATAGCATTTGAATGAAGAGAACCATTCGCACATTTATTTTTTAACTCACAATTCTGTCATCATAGAAATAGAGAAAAATCCAGAGAAAATTGACATGTCCCATGTGTGTGAAGACCATGAGACTGTAGTCGTAGGCATCAAAGCAAACAAGGCATCCTGACCTGCGGTCAAATTCGCGCTCCGAAGGACACGCCACGCAAGGAATCGGGGCGCCCGTCCTTATCGACCTCGAGTCTCAGCCAAATATGAGGCAGTTTTCAATTGGGAAATAAAAAATCAAAAAATGTGAATAAAATTGCGAGAAAAGAAAAAATTAAAATTGTTTTTACAGATACCATATGCGAATGCACCTATTTTGTAGACAAACCAATTTATGACTGTATGTAAATTTGGAAGTTTGCCAAGTTTGAAATTATAACCGGTTTCTTTTCAAACTTACTTCCAATTTCGATATTACCAAATTTTCCACATTGACAATTCCAAAATTACAAAACTAGCCTCCAACTGGACTGACACTCTAATTATTGACGAAAGGCATTCACCCGGTAAAGGTAAAGTTTCAGGCGCTAAATGGAGACTGGAAGTTTAGAATGCTAGAGGGGTGAATGATCTGATGGTAAGAGAATTACGAGAAACTATGCACGTAAGAAAGCTAGATATTTTATGTGTATCTGAGAGAAATAAAAAGAGATGCGACATTGGAAAGATAGAAATGGGGTGTTGAAAGACGGACTTGAATTCTGCCGTCCTGATGAAGAAACTGTAGAACTGCAGTTTGACGTAAGGATCACCTTCGTGTTGCGGCGTAGAAGAAAACAGACCTTACGTCAAACTGTAGATGTTATATTTCTAAATCAGGACGGCAGAATTATGGTCAGGAGTAGATAGTGAATCACATGGTAGCCAAGGAGTCGGTTTGATTATAAATGAGAGAGCAAGTCAGCATATCAGGGATGGAAGATTTGTATCTCCTACACTGTTCTGGGTTAGAATGAAAGTAGGAATCAGAAGATTATTCATCATAGCGTGCTACGCTCCAGTTGTTGGTGATCCGAGCGAAGTAAAAGACACCTTCTGGGACACTTTAAATGATACATTAAGTAATTGCGATCATGGTGAAAGAATCATTCTCCTAGGAGATATGAATGGCTGGGTTGGCGTCCAAGATCAAGATACAGAAAGGGTACTAGGTAATTTTGGGGATCCAAGAGAAAATGATAACGGGAAAAGATTAGTTAGCTTATGTCCAGAAAAGGGCTTATTTATTCCAAATACTTGGTTCAGGCATAAAATGATCCAGATGTACACCTGGTGTAGAGCAGATAGCTACAGCATAATTAACTTCGTTGTTTCGGATTCAAGACTAAGAGAGCTAGTAAAAGATACAAGGGTCATGAGGGGTTCTGAATGCAATATTGAGCATTACCTTCTAGTCTCCAAAATAAACTTAGGTCAGTGATAGGACCAAAAAAACGAAGAAAAAAAACGCGAAACAAGGTTGAAAATCTACAGAAACTGCAAGTGCGAATAGATTTTCAAAATAGGATAAACGAACGTTTAGATGAGGCAACTTGGAAGGCGCTAATAAATAATAAACATATAGAGGGCGCATAGACTATGATCCGGGATGTCATTGTTAGGAGTGCGACCGAAGTATGTGGTACTGTATTTGTAGGAAGAATGTTTGGTGATGCGTGGTGGAATGGTGAAATCCAAGCAGCCTCCCAAGAAAAGAAACAAGCGTATAACAGAAAGTTGAATATCACAGGCCTTAGCGATGAAGAGGCAAATATACTTAAAAATGATTACAGGCACATAAATTCAAATTTAATATTTTTGGGTTGACCAGGAATTGAACTGTTGAGAACGGTAAAGCAAAAAGGGTTGGCTTGATTAAAAAATGCGTAAAACAAAAAATATGTATTTTATATAGATGTACGACTTTTCTCAAAACTCTTCTTCAATGCAACCTATGTATAATTTTCAGGTAAGTCAAGAAAAACCTGTTTTGTCAGGTTTTGAGAGCAGTTTAGGCGTAATTAGCTAGAAATTTTTTTAACGGAACCATTGACACATTTTCTTGTTAGATAAAAAGGAAAATAATAGAACAAGAATTTTTTATTGTATCTAAATCGATAGAATTAATGGTTTAATAAATTTTATTTTTAAAGAACATAGGCAACTTTTCAACAGATTTTTCCAGGTAATTTATTAATTAATAACTTTGGTGCTTCTCTGGGTCAGGAAAATATGGCAAGTGGCAAGTCACATTTGCGGCATCTCTCTTGCGGAAAATTTTAAAGTCCATAAAAAATTATCTTTCCGCATCTGACGAGACGTTGAAAAATAGAGAGGGGTAGTGGGGTGTGACCTAAATTAGGTCTATGTCTTTTACCAGTTTTTTCATGTAGTTCAATTTTTTCCAAACGAGAGATACCACAATGTGACATCCCGAAATGTTACTTTCCGCTTGTCACTTTGACCCGCCCCGCCTATTTTTCATACAATAGATGATGATTGACGAGACAAATGTTACAGAATGCGAATGTATAATTAATCTTAGTGTACAAAACAATATTTAGTATAGTAGTGTTCATTGTTCAACTGCATTAAAAATTAAAAGCAAAATATAATTTCATTATTTCAAACATTAACCCATTAATCGCTATCGCTATCGACAAATATTAGTAGGCTCCGTCTCTCTTGCTTGTGAATACTAGCCAATCTAGGTCCCTTTTTAAACAATGAAATATAAAAGCACTACGCTTAACAATAAACAGAAGGACAGAATGTAAAATTCAAATGAATTAATAATCATCATCGTCGACCAATATTTGTAGGCTTGGTCTCTATACTTTGCTAATTCTAGCTACTGACTTTTCGGCGAGCGATTCGAAAAATAAATAGATGACTTCTCTGGAATATTTGTTGTTTCATTTAATATCAGAAAGAAGAACAAGCCTTTTTTGTTTACGCGCTAGTTTAAAGTTTGATGCAAAAAGATATTTGGTAGAGGTTTTTGTAGAACTTCGAAACCTTTAAAATGTAACAAATGTGAAATAAAGAAAGTGAATGCCTGTTTTACGATTCGGAAATTATTTTAATCAACAGGAACTATAATATAATTCGCGCGCTGCGCGCCCGAGAACTTCTTTATTAACAGTGAAATTCTAAATATAAATATTATAAGGTGGTCTAGTTTAACCTCAAGAAATGCTTTTCGGGAGGCTAAGTCACACCGACTTTTTCTCAATAACTTTGCGAATGAGATTATTTATAATTTAGTGTACTTCTGATCTTTTTAGTAAAATTTTAGTAAAAGTTAGTAAAATTAAATTAACAGTATTAACATAATTAACAGTTAACAGTGTAAATAACAATTATTCTTGTGCTTCATGATAGATTATATATCTTATAGTCATTACCTCATGCAATGAATGCGTCTAGCTTGTACTTCTGAGATATTTACACTTAGTTAGCGAGTCTTAACAAAAAAATTTAGTTACTGATTGACGACTGATATGCATTAACGACTAATTCAAGCCTCATGAATCATAACACATTGACCTTTCAATGTAATTACCAGTTACATAAAACATTTTGATCTGATTTCGGATCATTAATATTTTATTTTAGTTTTACGTTTTTCTAAAATTAATTTTGCAGAGGATTGTTTACACGAGGGTTTAGACGCTCTATTCTATAATGCCTACTGATTAGTCGTCGGGCACCTACTGGAGTCTCATTGATTTCTTCTCGGGTCATTGGGGTTACTGTGCCGGTTTCCATGTTTATTTTCGCTCGCCTTTTACGGTTTTTATGATATGTATACATTCCAGCGAGAAGATTATAACCCTCTAATATTGCGAGAACGTCTGCATTGGATGATGATAAAACAATTTGTTCTTGGGTTGGGATAGGCCCATAGATGTTATGTGCTATAATTATTTCAATTGGTTTATTAGCAGGAAAAGTATATCTTCGAAATTCGAATACCCTGTGTGGATTCGCATGGGAAATAAGCCGAATAAATCTAAGTTGCTGAATTTCAAAGACATGTGTTTCAGAAGAAGGAAGCGATACAGAAGAAGCTATGGAAGTTGCTGTAGGAGACCTGGATCTGGCACGCAGAGGAGGCTCGTCAGGAAGAAGAGACCGCTCAGGTGAATGATGTCTCTCAGAAGAGTAGGAAGGTCTGTCACGAGGAACCCAAGGAATAGGGGCACCATTAGGTAAACATTCGAACTGCGAACTTAAATCTGCGAACAGAAACAGAGGATCACATTTTGGAGATTTTGGGTTTGATCGAGAAATTCATTAATATGAATAGGGAGAGAGCAGAAAGAGGAAGCGATGAGGATAAGGAGGAAGTGGGAAACCTAAAAAAATCATAAAATGTTCAAAACACCACCTGGAACCGATAAGAACGGAGCGGGGGAGAAAGATAAGGGAAAGAAAAAGACAAAGTGGAAAATCAAGGGTCGATAGAACACGAAATTTACAGTCGAGAGAAATGCGTAAAATGATAATAGAGGTAATAGAGACGGTAGGTAAAAGGCAGTAGGAAATGGGAGACAAAATAAAACAAGAAATTAGGAAAGAGATGGCCGAACTTAGAAAAAAGATGAGAAAATGCGAAAAAGTTCAGGGAAATTTGGAAAAAAGAATGCAGACTTTATAACAAAGTCTAGTAAAGCAGGAAGAGCCTAGTAAAAATGTATCACAGTTTTAAAGTAGGATAGAGAAGTTCGAAATCTCAAGCTGGGAAATTAGAGGCGCAGACAGTGAGAATGATGACAAGGCAAGTTTGAGAAGAATAGGAAAGAAAAAGTGACAGGGAAGAAGAAATATAGTGTTGAGCGGTATAAGATTAGAGGGGAAGGAACGGAAAAATGGAGTTGAAGAAGAAGTGCTGTAAAAGATAGATGCAAAGATAGAGATGGAGGAAAGTGTAGGAAAGAAAAGGGGTAGAGGAGATAAAATGGCACTGGCAAGATTAAAAAAATGAGATAATATGAGGGAAGTAATGATAAAGAATACGGCGCTATATGCAATTTTGGAGAAAACATAGGCTGATTTGACATGGAAAGAAAAGGAATATACAGTAGAAGTTAATATAAAAAGCGGAAGACGGGATAAAGAAGGGAAGAGAACGTGGGTTAGGTATAGAAGAATACATATAGAAGGTATATGGTGGCATTAAGACGAAAAAAAAGAACAGTCAGTAAAAGTGAGATGACGGGGACTAGGAGAGCAAAGAACGGGAGAGAGAAAAATAAAAGAAGGTAGGAAACATAAAGATACGAGAAAGCAAAGAAGGGAAGAATAAGGGATATGTTACATGAATGTAGTAGGTTTCGAAAGAAGGGATAGGGACTTTTTAACAGAAATTTGGAACAGTTAAAGGTAGTAGTAATGAAGACAGAGGAGGATGGAAATGGGGAAGTGAGCGAGGAAGTAAATCCAAAGACAAGATACTAAATGGGGACATAAGAAATGATCAAAGAGCTTGAAGATGATTGGTTGGTTTATATTAAACAGAAGATGCGGAGAAGGCTAGGAGGGTAGAACGGGTTTGCAAGGTAGGCAATGGAGACATAAAAGGAAAGGAAAGCGTTACCCTGGATATATGGTGAGAGAAGAAGCGAAAAGAGAAAATTAGGTACTAGATACGGAAAGGCGGCGGAGGACGATAGAATTAACGAGATGGGAAGAAGAAAGGATTTTTTTTAGCGCTAGAGATATAGAGAAATAGGAGAGGGGACTACAATGAGCTATGAAGAATTAGCTAAAAAAGACAGGGTAACACAATTAATAAAAAAACTGGGGATGCTTGAGGAATCAAAATATAATAAGTGGTATCAGATGATAAAAAAAGTGGGAATACCAAACTATTTAGAAAAGGGATAACGAAATAGAAGATGGACCAGAATAGAAAGATTTAGAATGGAAACGAGGCAAGTGAAGGGATGTATTCCGAAAAGAAATAGAACTGAAAGTGCAGAATCTGTGAACAGGAAGAGGAAACATGGGAGCAGGTATGAGAAGGGCGTAGGAGGGGATTATGCGATGAAGGAAGCTGCCAAGGGACTGTGATAAAGATTTTAGGAGAGGATGGACTGGGTGAGGTGTAGATAAAGGAAATAGAAGGGACTACAGGAACGAATGTGAAAGAATGAGTGAATGTAAAAAATAGTACTAATAGATTAAGATGCGTCCTGGCTCAGATGGCATCGTGATTGGCTTGTGTTTCAAGAATGCAGCCTTGATAGCCATGCTGAGGCGGGTTCGATTCCCAAAGCAGGATGCGAGACTGGATATGTTTGCAGAAAACTTTGCTTCTATCCCTCGGTATACTAGTCCACCGATACCCTACAGTTTATAATTAACCATATAGTACAGTCGCTAATGACCCTGGCAGTTTATGCAACTATAAACATTCAATTAATAAAATAAAATAAACTGTTTCAGTACAACTAATAATTTTTAGGTAAATCAAGAAAAATAGGATTTTTCTGCTTTTCCAGGCAATTTTTGCATAATCAGTTACAACATTTTTTTTTATCGGAACCAAATTTTACCCAGTTGCTTGATAGATTAAATGTTCAAGAATAGGAGCCCAGGGTCTTTCATTTTATGAGATTTGTATTTTACGCTACGCCCTAATGAATATATAATACTAACATTCCTGTCTGAATTTGTACGATTCGATATCATGAAATACGAATTCATACAAAGTCAGTAAACATAAGACTCAATAATCCAACACTGACACTTTGAGGATTTAGTATTGTATGCAAGCATGATGAATTTCTGCTTCCACTTTAACTCACTGTACTTTCTAGTTCTGAAATACCTACAAATTCCGTTTCGATAAGAACACTTTTTGAATTTTATATTTTATAACACACAGATTCTGAATTCCACCGGAATTTTCCGAATGCTTAACAATATTTTAAAAATTATAAATATAATATATATTATTATATTGTTATCTTCACCGAGTGAATTAACGATGATTGCCAAGGTGAAGACTAGATTATAACCGACGAACATTTTTTCCAAGTAGAAGGAAAACTGATTAATACAATAATGAAGAATTTGGCTAAGAGAATAACTAGTGATTATTCTAGTCTCGCATTCGTTATCTCATAGAATATACATGCCATGCTTGTCCTTCTGACATATTTACATTTCTGTAGATTCAGTTTCAAGGAGAACAGTTTATTTACTATATTCGTTAAAACTTTATCACAATTTATACACACTGGCGTGTAATTGGAGGTGTCTCAATTTTAATGTGTATAAATTTAAAATGATGTAGTTTTCAATCTTTTCTTTCAAAAACTTCAATTTTAAAGATTTACTATTGAAAACTCTTCCAATTTAAGAATGTCTAAATAGAAGTTCTTAATTTTCATGATTTTGAAGGTCAAAAGGAAAGTTTTCACATCACTCGTTCGTTCGTTTGCTCCGACACGATAAACCTTTAAGAATTAGAAATTGCATGTACAAAGGGAAAAAATTGATACATTTAAATAAAGTAATTTTTCTTTTAAAACCCCAACTGTAACCTAGATTTAAAAATTTGCATATCTTTAAATTAGCTGTGTGTATGTCGAATTTAAATAATACTTGATTATTCGAAGTTAAACATTTTGTTATATAATAGTTATGTTAAAAAATGAAAAATTAAATTTGTATCGCAATGATGAGGTACGCTTGTGCGCTTCTCTCACTCTCCAAATTACTTCCACATTGACCTGTTCCAAGCTGCACCATCGATTAAAATAGCATCTACAAAGAGACCTGCTTTTTCTGCCAGTGCAAGACACTCGAATATTATTTCATGTAGTATGGCTCCTCTGGAACTGCCTTAGCTCAAATAGCAACCGATTCTTTGAACGACCTTGTCCATAAATGGATGAAACATTATCACCAGAGCATGGCCACCTCTTTATCTTCTTTGGTGTTCTGGTGTATATTGATATACCACTTTTAAATTGAGTCTATTGAAAGCTAATGCTTTAGACAATTTTATCTAATTGATTGCGAATATTCCTGTTACATATGATTCAGCAGGATTAATTTGGTAGCATATGACATTCGATAATGAAAGTATCAAAAAATAAATGTGTGATAAAATAAGGATACCTCATTGACTTGACGGATACATGAAAGCTGTTTTTGTTTCTAAACCTTTGAAAATATAAGGCTGAAGTCCGTGATTGCTTTTTATATGTCTCATGTATCTGGCAAAAGTTGTTGAACATGGCAAAGTGGGTATTCCGTCCCGTCGAAGTTATTTGTAGACCCTCTTTCTCTTAATTCGCAAAAGAACACTCTTGTATATCCACTGGGTTTTATACCTAATGCCTCACTTGTCTGCTAACTCATATGCCTCAAAACAAGGCCTTACAGCCATTTCTTTTTTTGGTCAAAGTTTAGAAATTTCCTCATTAGTAATTTCTTCTGCGACGATGATATTTGACGTGTAAATTCCTTACCCTTTTCTTAAGTCTGTTCCTTTTCCGAATCATACCTTCATAACGGTCTCGCATTTTCTTCTTCAAAGCACGTACTTTCATCTTTTGCTTATTCTGTCTCTGCTTACGATTTCTAATGTTCTCTCGAATTCTCCTACGCGAAGAACAAAATTTACCTTTTGGACCACCTACACTTTCGTCTTCGGAAAAACATAACCTTCACACTCCTGAAGCCTAAGGGAATGTAAACAAATATAACATTTCCTATTTTTCAACATGCTCAGAACAAACATAATTACGTTAAAAACCTTTCAGAATCTGCTCCAACACATGTCACATGTTTGTATACAACATCGAACCTCAACATTATCTCTGCTATATGGGGCACTATATAAGAGACTTTAATTTCCGTTTTGCTCAATAAAACCTAAACAATTTAGTGACAGGTGGAGAGAGAATTTTACGGAATTTGTGTGGAAGGTGTGAGTGGAGTGTGAGGGTGGAAGCCGAGGAGGTGAGTAGGGTTGTGTTGGGTGAATTGGGGAGATAAAAAGTGAGTTTCAGCGTGGGTGGGAGGTGGTATCTAGCTGGATAGGGAAAGTGAGGTTAGGTTTGCAAGTAATCGGGGGAGTTCGTGGTCAGGAGTCTTGGGCTTTCGAGGGGTCAAGGGTGGTTCTCGCAAAGTTAGGGGATGCTTAGGGAGAGAAAGGGGTGTCTGCAGGGACTGAGGAATTGAAAAAAAGGGGGAAAAAAAGGAAAATTTGGCGGCGAAAGACGCCAACATTTTTCAGAGACATCTGTTGGTTGCGGCAGGTACTGCATGGATAGGTCCCAATTACCGGCAGTAGAGCGGGAGGTGGGCAGCGAGAGTACTGGCAGTGCTGGTAGTGAAACCGACGGGGAGGGAATTTTCCACAAGCCACGACGGCCAACAACGCGTCGCCTGGTGTCGAGCGGTGCGTCGGGGAGAGGGAGAAATCGGGACGGTGGCAACGAAGGAAGCGAGAAGGTAAGGGAGAGAGCGTCAAGCGCAAGTGTCGGGGAGGATCTCTTGAAAAGGAAGAGAGACAGCCAAGAGAGTCCGGAGAAAAGCGAGGTCGAGAGCCAGTTTAAAAAAAGCGGGATAACACCTAGGTCACCCCTCAAAAAAATGGAGGGGATGTTGGAAAAGGAGGCTCTCGGGATGTTGTTAGGCGAGATCAGGGGGCTGAGGGAGGACGTAAGGGGGACCAAGGAGCAGATGGAAGGCATGAGGGAGGACTTGCGAATCAGAGATGAGAAATGGGAAAAGGAGGTGAAAGAGCTGAGAGAGAGAGTAGATGGGTTAGAGAGGGAAAGAAAAGAAAAAGACGTTAAAATAAAACAGATGGAAGAGGAGATTAGGGCGTGGAAAGAAAGGACGGAAAAAAGGCTTGAGAAGGTGGAGGGCAGGACGGAAATGGAAATAGGAGACGGGGGTATGGGGGGCGAGATTAAAGGTATTTGGGAGAGGGTAGGGAATATGATAGAAGAGAAAGTAGGAGAGCGTAGGAATGAAAAGGAGGAGAGGGCGGATAGGGAAAGGATAAGGGCAATGGAGTTGAGAATGGAGAGAAAGGAGAAGGCAGACAGGAGAAATAATATTGTGATAAGAGGGTTGAAGATGAAGAGCGGGGAAGAAAGGGAGGGCGTGGAAGCGGTGCTACAGAGCTAGGGTGGAATAAAGGCAGGGTAGGGAAAGTTAAGTTGGAGGGGAGAAAGGAGAAAGAAGTGGCGGTTGTGGAGTTAGAGAGCTGGGAAGAAAAGTTGGGGGTAATGCGAAATAAAAATAGGATAAAGGATAAGGAAGTTTTCATCGATCACGACTTGACAAGAAAGGAAAGGGATGCACAGAGAATGTTGTACGACAGGGCTAGGAGGGAGAGGAGTGAAGGGAGATCGGCGAAGGTAGGTTATCGGAAAATAAAAATAGACGAGAAAATGTGGGTGTGGGACGAGGAGAAAGAGGTGTTGAAGGAAGTGCAGGGGAATTTGTTTCGTAGGAAGTAGGGGGGTGGGGGTAATGCAGGGTAGAGGAGTTGTGAAGGTGCTTTACTGGAACGTAGCAGGGGTAAAGAAGAAGGATGAGGAGTTCTGGAGGTACTCGTATATCCAGGAATTTGATGTGGTAGGACTGGTAGAGACGTGGGTGGAAAGAAAGGAATGGGATAGAATAGAGCCAAAGCTGCCAAAGGGGTATAGGTGGAGACTCCAGGAGGCGGTCAGAGTGAAGAAGAAAGGAAGGGCTAGTGGGGGAATTATAACGGGGGTTAGAGATGGATTAGGGTGTCCGCTTAGCCCAACGCTTTTTGCGATTTTAATTGCGGATATGGAAAGTAAGCTGGAGGCCGGAGTGGTAGGAGGAGTCAGGATAGGAGGGGTTAGAATTTGGACGCTAGTGTATGCAGATGACATAGTGTTGTTGGCAAAAAGCGAGGAGGCCTTAAAGGAAATGATGAAGAGGTTGAGAAGATACCTGGATAAGAACAGGTTAGAACTGAATGCGGAAAAGTACAAGGTTATGGTTTTCAGAAAAGGAGGTGGAAAGGATAAGGAAGGGGAGTGGAAGTGGAAGGGAAAGGCGGTTCAGGCGGTGAAAGAGTTTGTGTACCTGGGCTTCTTGTTTCGGAGGAATGGCGGAGTGGATGGTCACATAAAAGAGAGAGTGAGAAGGGCAAATGTTGTGATGAGGCAGGTGTGGGGGTTGGGAAAGAAGTTATTCGCAGATGATTTTGGAAGGAGAATGAAATTGTTTGTCTCACTAGTGATGAGTGTGCTATTGTATGGAGTAGAGGTGTGGGGGTGGAAGGAAAGCGAAGAGGTAAATAGGATACAGGAGAGATATGTAAAGTGGACACTGGGGCTGGCAAGGAACACGCCTAATTATATTGTCAGGAGGGAGACGGGGAGAACGAGTGTAGGGATTCTAGCGGGGAGTCGAGCGTGTAAATATGAGGAGAAATTTTTGGAAGAGGGGGGAAGTAAGCTGGTTAGGGAGTGTTGGTGGGAGAAGGAGAACAGGAGAGGGGGCGGGAAGATGGAGGTTGAAAGAGAAAGGTATTTTAGAACGAATGGACTGCAGATGGATGAAGTGAGAAGGATGCATGAGGAAGGAAGGTATATGAGTTGGTTAAGAAAAACAGCATGGAGAGAGAGAAGACAGCAGGGGAAGAGAGAATAAGAGAGACAAGGTTTAATGGGAACTATGTGTGGATTATGCCAAGGGCGAGAGCGCAATATTTGTGTGAGAAAGGAGAGAAAGGAAGTCAGGAGCTGATAGCGAGGATGAGATGTGGGTGCATGGAGGGTTTCAATAGGTTCTGGCTCGCTAGGGAAAAGAGGATGTGTGAACTATATGGGAAGGGGGAGGCAAGAGTGGAGCACTGGTTGGAGAAGTGCGTAGAGGTGGAAAGGAGTGAGATAAGCATAGAGGTATTGATGCATGAAAGGGGGGACAAAAGGGCAGTAGCATGTTGAAGGGAGTTTTGGGTAAGATGGAGAAGAAGAGAAGGAAGGAGGAAGAGGAATGGAGAAGGAAAGATTGTAAATAGAGGAGGAAGTAAATATAAGTAAATGTAAATATTGTAAATAGTAGATAAGTATTAGGTAATAGCCGCGGAGGAAAGGTTTGGTGTTGCGAGACAAAGCAAGAAAGTAGGGACATGCGAGCGAGGCGAGGCGAATCGAGGAAGGCAATGCGATAAGAGCGAGCGGCGTTAGAGATAAGGTGTGGAAAGATGTTAGTTTTAAGGGTTAGTTTTAAGAAAATTCTGTAAAAAATGGATGTGTAAGCAAGTCAATTTTTTAAGGCCAGCAGGCTGAAGAATAAACGTTTATCTATCTATTAAAGCAAACGTTCTTTTGCCTTTCCTTTTGCTTTGCCGTGAGAACATTGCGCACCATTTTCGCGCACACCTTTGTCGTGTTCAAATTATTATGTAAAAATTGTCTAATTGTTCCTTTATCTATCTTTACCATGTCTGCTATCATTCTAATGTTTCGGGTTTCACTCGTGTACAAAACTACAAATCTTGCCGACGTTTCGTGAACATTGCAGTTCCGGTTGTGTTGTTCTTATATATACCAGGGTTGCCACAGACCAACTTTTTGGAGCGAGATCCCAGGTAGTTTCTCCTATCTTTTCTTCGACCGTTGATATAATTCAAAATTCGAAAGTTTAAAAACTTATTTTTCTTCGGTCTTACGGTCCAATCAATAAAAAACATAAGAAACGATTACAGTTGTTGAAAAATCGTTTTATTTTCTACGTTTCGGCTCTCAGTGCGGACCTTCATCAGGAAAGTTTCCATTTCTGTCGTTAAAAAAATTACGTAGTGTCAAAAAGATACATTTTTAGTCAATCATGTCAGCAGAAAAAGGTTCCACAAGGTGAAGATTTAACTCTCATGTCGAAATTTGTTAGTAATTGTCAAAATTATGAGCCTCAACAAACAAAAAATTTATTTTTTGAGAGGCTCCAAACCAATTAGATTACAGTTTTAATAGAAAAAAGGTTCCAAATAATAACTAGGACGGTGACAAAACAGACATTGAACTAACATTAAAAATGTAATCTAATTGGTTTGGAGCATCTCAAAAAAAAAAAATTTTTTTTTTGGTTGAGGCTCATAATTTTGATAATTACTATAAAATTTCGACATGAGACCTAAATCTTCACCTTATGGAACACTGCGTAATTTTTTTAACGACAGAAATGGAAACTTTCCTGTCGAAGGCTCGCAGTGAGAGCCGAAACGTAGAAAATAAAAAGATTTTTCAACAACTGTAATCGTTTCTTATGTTTTTTATTGATTGGACCGTAAGACCGAAGAAAGATAAGTTTTTGAACTTTCAAATTTTGAATTTGTGTATCTCGGTTTTATTTTTCATTTTATTTATGTATTTTATGTTTTTTCAAAGTTCTTTTTGGGTTTAGAGTTTGCTGTAGGTATGTCGAAAAGTCAGGGATTGTTGAAAAAATGTCAGGGAAAAGTCAGGGAAATTAAAAATGGAAAGTCTGTGGCAACCCTGATATACTTTCTACGATGCCTGCGATTGGCGGTTGCTTTGTCAAATTAAATGCTATGTCCTGTTTCGATATGATGCTCAGCTAGTGCTCATTGCGTGAAATGTTTTAGCCCGACTTTACTCTCATTTTCCTAAACGCGTTCGCTCACCGCTCTCCCGGTTTCTCTAATACAGACTTTGCCACAAAAGCAAGGGATTTTATATACTCCCGGATCACTGAGAGGTGCCTTTTTATCTTTAGGGTAGTTTAGAAGTTGTCCTATTTTCGCAGGTGGTTTAAATATGGTTGGATGTTGTGTTTCCTGACAATTCTTTCTATTTGTTCTGTGATAACTTGGATGTAGGATAGGATGGTGGTTGTTTTTCTCTCTTTTCCTTTAGTAGGTTATGTTGACTTGTTTTTTTGGGTTTATTTTCTTATTGCTTTATAAATTTGTTTGTGTAATCGTTCTGTATTAGGATTTGTGTAACGTTTTGTAATTCCTTTTGTAAGTTATATTTATCTGTGATGGAGATAGCTCTGTATACAAGGGTGTTGATGACCGATTGATTTTAAGATGGGTGGTGGTGGGAAGAGGCATGTATGTATCTGTATGTATGGGTTTGTTTTTCTGTAAACTTCCTGTCGCAATGTGTTATCAGATCTTTTGTAAACTAGTACGTTCAAGAAAGGGAATTTTCCGTTCTGTTCAACTTCCATGGTGTACTGGATATTAGAGTGTAATCGATTGACGAAATCGGCACCAAAATTCCGTTTAAGGCTTGGATTGGTTGAAATTTTAGTTTCTAGATGTTCCATAAAGATGTTGGCTATTACGGGTGAGATTGGAGATGCTATTGTTGTTCCTGAGGTTTGTTCGTAGAATTGGTTATTGAAAGAAAAGGAACTATTATTGAGACAGTGTTCTATCAAAGGTATGAGATCGGAGGGAAAGTTTACATAGGAATTAGAATATCGATTGTATCAGAGGTTGGTACTTTGGGATCGCCCATATATTACCATATATTACCATATATATTAGTAAGACGTTTTTCTTTTGTTTATATCGTTGTGTCCTTTTCAACTTCATAGCAATTTTATTCTCGTCTTTATTTAAACAAAAGAAAAACGTCTTACGTAATATATGCGCGATGCCTTTCGTAAAGAGAGACACTACGTCGAAACACATTAGGATGTCTTGGGGTTCAATGTGAATCTGTTGAATCTATTGACAAGGACAAAAGAGTTTTGGAAATGTGTGATACAGTTTCCTGTGACAGGATTCAGTTATTTGGTGAGGAAGCGTGCTAGGTTGTCAGTTGGTGAGTTTATTGCACTGACGATCGGTCTGAATGGAATGTTGTTTTTGTAGCTTTTTGGCAGTCCGTAAAGTTTTGGAGAGAAGGGATTAGTAGGTATTAATTTGGATATTGTTTTGCTTTCAAGTTTAGAGTCTTTTAGAAGGGTTCTTGTTTTGCTGACTTTTTAAAGTTTTTTATGTGTATCGTCAGTTTGAAGGTCCATTCGTTTTGTTATAGTCTTCTTTATTCATTATCAATACGCGGTATGTCATTCGCTTTTTCGGATGGAAGGTTATACATTGTGGATTCAAATTACTGATGATTTCTTCTTTTGGGATTTTGCAGGGAGCTACTGCAAAGTGATGTCCTTTACACAAGGCTGAAATCATTTCATTTCTGAGAGGATGGTTAGAGATGTTTTTTACTGTGTTATTTAGTGGTGCGTGATTATCTGGAAGTAATTTGTCAAATTTTATTTTTTGTTTCTGATTGGAAAGGTATTTAATCCATTGGGATTGGTCAAATGATATGCGGTCCAATGTTACGTTGCCGACACTTTTGTCATCTGGACACATATACTAGATGAACTACACAAGTTTGCCGATTTCATCAATCGATCACAACCTAATATCCAGTTCACCATGGAAATTGAACAAAACGAAAAATTGCCTTTCTTGGACTTACTAGTTTACAAAAGATCTGATAACACATTAGAACAGGAAGTTTACAGAAAACCCACCCATGCAAACAGATACATTCATGCCTTCTCTTACCACCACCCGTCTCGAAAGCAATCGGTCATCGACTCCCTTGTTTACAGAGCTGTTTCCATAACAGATAAAGATAACTTACAAAAGGAATTACAAAACGTTACGTATATCCTAATACCGAACGATTACACAAACACTCAAATGAAAAAAACTTACTAAAGAATGAGAGAGAAAAACGACCACCACCCTACCTACCCTACATCCAAGGTATCACAGAACAAATAGGGACAATGGATGTAATACCAATCCGATTTGGCTTTCCGTCCTCTCGGGTTTTTTAAAGAATACTTGATTTGCCAATCCAGTTCGACCAGTCTCCACGGTGGGACGCTCTGACCAATTACAGGCATCGTAGAGTGTATATGTAGGAACAACATAACCTGAAACTTCAGTTTCAGATTAGCGCTGAAGAAGTGAACTGCAATCTTTTTGTCTGTTTTATAAGATACCGGACCCCCAACACGCGAGAATCGTCTTCAACCTGGTCCCGACCCTCACAAGATCTTTTGCGCCACACAAAAACAACTGCAACCTGATAGACAATCATCTCCATAAGCTTTTCTAAATAGTAGAAAAAATTTCGATGGAGATTTCTTAACTCTCCGCCGTCAAGGTGGATCTTTTCAACAAAAATTAATATTGTTAAAAAGAAAAGTCGTCAAGGTTTTTGGGGTTTTATTAATGAAGAAGGATATTTTAAAAGAATAAATCAGTATGTGCCCAGGAAACAAAAATCCATTCACTTGCACTCAAATGGGTTTGCAAGCCTTCTTAACTCCGATCTGTCCCGGGTATTCCAGCTTGCCACCGATTGCTTTCTAAGAAAATTTTACTCGCTATTATTACTTTGGCAGACTTATTTTAACAGAGGCAGTTGTCATTGAGAAGGTAACAGAGTTTTTTTTCGCGATAGGTGTCTAAGAGGTTTTAATGCAAATAATAGTCACAGCAGCAAGCAACTTGTAGCAGCTCCGTTATCTTATCGCAGTAATCCTCTAGTAAGCGGCTTTTCTCCAGCTGAGATAATGATGAACAGAAAATTGCGTACTGAAGAATCTATACTAAAGAGGGGAATGTAGTGTTTTTCTAACGTTGAAGCAGAACGGGCACCGAAAGCAAAAGGTCTTGTATCATAACCTCAAGCCATCCGTCAAATAAGTCACATAATAATGAGACTAATAGATACACGCCTGAAATCTTGAGCATAGAGACGGAAAGAGAAATTTGGCTATTAGTGAGATTTTCGGTTTCGCCGATTCGGATATTAGAGGGTTTGGGACTGTAGTTGTCAGTAACAAGCTCGATTTGTACTCACTACTTTCTGCCTGCCCCAACACAGAATGATAATTAGATGATGACTAATACATAACTCGACGAGGTGCTATGGAATTCTTCGAAAAAATGTTATCGCCAGCAATTATCTATCCCAACCGAGTTTTTTGCAAATAAAGTGTAACAGATCTGTTATCACGAATGAGGAATCGGTGCGGCCCTGCGCAAAAGGGGTGACGGGCCGTACGCGAAAACACACGGAACCCCCCGAGGGGTCCCGAAGCCCCGGAAGACGGCGCGTACCGTCATCAGTCGTGCCCTATCGCTAGTTAAGTAGACTCAGTGCCTAGGACTCTCACGTGAAAATACGTCTCGCAATCCAACCCAACACTCTAATCCAGGGGAAAACCTCCAGCCGACTCCACCGCCGTCTCTTTTAGGACCACCTTCACACGCCAGGCCTTCCGCCCTCTACGAAAATCTTTCGGCCTTTGGTCACGAGTCGCCAGATTCCGAAGGTCCTGTAAGTGACAATAAATACCACGTTATCTTTCAACTTGATCTCTTTCACTTGTTTTCTACCCTTTTCCCGGCTTTCCACATCCTCATTTCGCCCCTTGGCATTACCCCCGTAATAAAAGATAGTTTTTTTTGACAGATTTGCAAAGTTTTCAGTGGCAGAAGTCTCCAGCAATGCCCGAGCTTTAATTGAATTATTTTAAATGTCAAATGTTTTTTCTGTTGCACTTGCGATTAGTTGAAGGTATGGTTTTGATTTCAGAGGATTGGAGGCGATATTTGAAACTTCCTGTGATTGTTTCGTTTCCTCAGCCGCGTTTTGATTATACGCTTTATTCATAGCTTTTTATATGATGCCGACAGCAAATTATATTTGTTCGATAGACTTAATTCTGTCCGGTATAAAGGTCAAAAAACTACTGAGATCCTCCGTATGAGTATCCCAGTCAGTTACTTTAGAGTTCCTATACCTTTAAAACTCATGTCTATTGGCTGTCAAGGAGAAGCATATCTGTCCGTGATCCGATAGGGACGTATCCGACAGTACATGTCATCTCTTAAACACCTTTCTAATACATATCGAACATAAGGTCAAATCAGTTACCTCGCATCATCTAAATGTCACGAAGGTTATCACAATAGGATGTCAAAATAAAGTTAAATCAGTTGTTTAAATGTAATTTAACTGGTCTCACCCCTGTGGTTGGTGACGTTACTGCCACAAGACGAATGATGTGCGTTAGTATTACATACGATGTCAAAGGCTCGATCTTTATTGCCACCAAATCTCGGGAAAAGAACCTTGGTAATCCGCAATAGATTTAATATCTTCTCTAACATAGTGCTACCCTAGGTATTCTTATCGAACTATCATAAATAACTGATCTGCTCTTGATACTTAAGCTTCTAAATTACGTCTTGCAATCCACGGTTCTTGTATTAGGGCGAAAGCCGTTTGTACAGCTGTCAAATGTCTGCTGAAAATAGCGGACGCTCCTTTAGCTCCGTGAAGATTTATATAGGTAAACTTCAGATGGGAAAGGGGACATCTAGTGTCCATTTTAACTTCCACTTGCCTCCTCCAGCTCTTCCAAAAACAGATTCGGAACTCTGTCTTCGATTGTAACTTTGGTTTTTGAGAGGATCTTCATATTGCTCTTCTTCAAACCATAGTGAGGGCTGCAGTCGATCTTCTTGAGACTTTAGACGCCTCCTGGTTCTGCAGTTATTACAAGTTGGGTAGCTTGAGTACCCACCTTGACATCGATAATGGTTCATCCTCACGTTTTCATGGTCGGATTTTCTATTGCTACCCTCTTAAGTACTGCTGTTGGTTGCACGGCTACACCAGGAATCCAAGTTTGCTGCTTTGCTGGACTTAGGAGGTCGTTGCTGTCGACACAATGATCTTAGTTCCCATCAAACCATAATTTTTGAAGCGGCAATCTTCAATTCTTTGGATGACTTCTCCAGATTGCACCCCATCGATTTTCTTCTCTAATGCCGCTTCAATTATCTTGACCTGGTTGTCATCGAGTATGGTTATTGGGATCCCCTCGGCGACTATGGCCACTTTCAGGTGACTTTGAAGGGCCTGTCTATAAGAGACTGTTTCTGCGTAAAATTTTTATTAATAAATTATACGATTTAATTGAAAACGTTGTTGACGAGTTAAAACTCTTTCGATTCATTACCAACCGGAAGCTGAGAGATCTTTGAAATTTACTGACCAAAACATGGTGCAGACAATAAATTTATCTACTAATTCAGCATAAAAGTGAAACTCAGAGAAAACACGGCATCGTTTTCGATGGATCGTTTTATATACCTGAATTATGAGTTTAAATCTTTCGAATTTTCAACTTTTAAAATTGAAGATGACAAATTTTTTAATTCAAAGGCGTCTTTTGAAATCAATAATTTGTTCAATTGTTATTTTCAGTCGAATTCGACAGCACGAAGCTTTATAAAATTCATTATCCCAATGATGGAAAATCTCACCAACATGACATTTATTTCATTGTGGGGTACTGAGAACAGAGATAGAATGAGCGAAATTTAGTTCAATTTACCCCATAACGACGGGATGGATATCCACTCATGTTTCAGAAACTTGTGGCTTGATTTTCAAAAAGCTTGGTACAAAGGGTTCTCGGTAATAATCTTTGTGATTTCTTAGTCAGAAAAACGAGATTCAAGATGTCTAAATGGTGCACTCCTCTATTTCGTGCAATAAAACTGTGAGCTCAAGATGATGGATCCAATATGATTACCGTTGAAATATAATTCAATATTTATGTTTTTTCAGGGAAGGTAAGAATGCATTGACACACTGAGTGTGGGACTCGACCCGAAAAACGGTAATACCCACTAAATTCACCTCCCCTTACTAGCCAGAGAATGACCCATGAACCGCTTTCGCATTATTTCAGGGCCATGCCTATAAGCTGGCTGCGCCTTGCTTCGGCGTCTTGCTCTTATACCAACCTGGTCTTTGTCGCCTCTCCCGCCCAACCAAGATGTACGCATCATCCCCAGCAACGCGACGGCGCACGTCGCGCAGCGAACGCGTCCGCCCTCGACATCTTAGTCGGGCTTGCTCGGCTACCGCTGATGTTTCTGTGACTTCCTCAATAGAGCGGCCTTCCTAAACAACGGGCATTCCTTCGTCCCCGGTAGATGGTTATTCCGAAGCTCTTCCTCCTTTACGGTGCAGTGGTAGCACTATGGGACACCCATCCCACCTTGAGGTGTCCCGTATGGAGTATCCTCGCGGTTAGCTCCTCGTTTAGCTTGAGGTATGCGTTCAGGTGCCCCCTGAAGGCATTCTTCATCATTCTGTCTTTGACATCTTCAGCCAGGCTCGCTCCGAAGTGTCTCCTCACGCACGTTTCCGCCATTCCCAACAACCTCCCTGATGGCAGAGGACAGTTTAGTCTTGCACTCTGCATCGCCGCCCACCTGGATGAGGAAACTCCATTCTTCGTCTTCCTGAAACCCTTGAGTTTGACACAACAGGTGTCCGGCTACACCTTAGCTTCGATATCCTTGAGGATCTCTGAATAGCTCGATCCCTTAGTCGGTTATATAAAGACGGCCTCTGGACGAGCGCGCCTGGTGTCTTCCTTCCTCTGTTTTCCAGTATCCCTATGTACCAGCGGCGCCCTTCTTTCCTTACTTTTCAGAGTTGAAGTAACCGAACCATTGGTGCGGGACTTCAACTTATTCAGTTATGGTCTATTGGTGAGGACTGCCGGGGACGAAGAGATGCCTGTCATTTAGGGAGGCCGCCCCATAGAGGAAGCCACAAAAGCCATCTTGAGCTCGGAGTTTTCCTGCACGAAATCGAAAACAGCACCATGAAGACCCTTTGTCATATGACCTATATAGATTTTGAAAAATGGTCGCATATTTGGCCCATTTTGAAGGTGGCCATATTGGAACCGCCATCTTGTCGAGGCTTCCCGTCGTTACGGGATGAAACGAAACTGAACTTTGCTCATTGCCAGAACTAGCTGCAGCTCGCGTAGATCTGAAAAAAGTTAAAGAGAAGGAATCGGGAGTTGATAGAAAACTTGTTATCCATTATGGTAAGTCTACGAATTTTGTCGATTAATATAGCCAAGGTTTTGAAAATATTGTTGATGATTTCAGAACGAATATTAGAGATTTTCTTAATGATTATACTATTTCTAGGAATTTTTAAGGATTTAAATTTTTTAAATTAATGTTAATGGATATTTGAACATTTTTGAGGAATTTTAGTCATGTTTAACCATCTTTGACAATTTTTCAATATCTGAATAATTTCTAAGGTTCTTTTTAAGGGTATGTGGTAATTATCATATAATACTAAATTTAATTTTGCCAACTTTACAATCGCAATAATAAATATTTTTTACTGAAACTAGGCCATTTGCCTCCGTTTCGCACAAATGGAGTGGATGTCAATCTGACACTCTAGACTTTCACTTTAACCCAATAGTACTACAGTCAAAGTGAACGGATTCCATCAGTTTTTCACTTAAAAATTCTAATACCTTCTCTTTTCTTCACATTTTAATTATCTTACAATGAGGGAACTGTAGTCTGTTATTTTTGAAACTTGTCACACATATAGAATCTTCTGCCACAAGTATTGCAACTTCCAGAGAGTTACCGTTTATCGTCAAAAACGTAATAAAATCCTCCTATTATTATTCACGCTTTGTGTTCCTGGGATAATTGAAATACATTTTTGATCATTATGAAATACATACAAATAATCATGTTAACGGTTTTATGTATGCGTTCTTGGATGCTCCGAAATTTTGACTTGTAATGTGAGATAATGGGCCGTTCAAAAAATACGCAACGCTTTTTCTGCAAATTTTCCCCCTCCCCTCGCGCATCACTTTTTCTACAATAAATTATCAGTAAAAACAACAAATTTCCAACAATATAGTTAAAATTTCAACCAAAGAGATGAATTTTGAACTGAAGTGATAAATCCTAAAAAAAAAAATTATTTTCAACAAAAGAGTTCAACATCAATCCACGAGATGATTTTTTAACCAAGAAGATTATATTTTTGAACAATGGAATAGTTACATTTTCAATCAATGAAATGAAAATCCAGCCAAAAAATTAACTTTTAACAACGCAGTTCACCTTTCAACCAGGTAGTTGCATTTTTGACTAGAAAATTTGTGTTTTTAAGAAAATGCTTTTCCCCCAAAAAATTGGTATTTTAAAACAGAAGTCACTATATTTCGAAGAAGATTTACGATCCTAAACAAATATTTTTTTTTCAAATTTTTTAATTCTTAATTGTTTTATTTTTCTTAATCTCTTCAATTTTTAAAGCAAACGATTGTTTTATTATTAGACATTTTTCGTACATGCTTAAAATGTGTGTCAGTTTTTGATTAAAATCGTTTTTATTTCAACTTTCTCATTAGCTTTTAATTTTTTTGAGTGTAATATTTTTTATAATTAAACGAATTGCTTATGTGTACCCAGGTGTAGCAAAGCATACAATGAGAATCTCGATATTTTAAAACGTAATAACTGATGATTTATTTCTTGAAATTGGCCAAGATGTAAACATTATTCATCGTCATTGACTAATATTAGCATATGAATGATTGTCATTTAGGTCAACTTTAAACCAGGTAATGGAATTTTCCATAAAAATAATTCATTTTCTTCCTAAAAAAAAACTAATTTTTAACGAAATACCCAAATGATCGACTAAAAATGGGATGCTTAAATTTTCCGTTAAAAAAATTAATTTTCAACCAGAAAGAAAATCTCAAATTTTCCACAAAGTATTTCAACTTTCAACCAGATAGTTGAGATTTAAAAAAGAAAAAAAATTGTCAAAAAAAGACATACATTTTCAAACATGTAGTTGATAAAATTTATAAAATTTATAAACAAATATTTAACTTTGGTAATTTAAAGTAATTTTAAGCCGTTTTTTATATAAGATTCTGAAAACAGTTTTATTCTGATATTTCGACAAATAGATTTATAGATAATTAACGTATGAATAATAAACTTATGATATTTGATAAATTTGTATTACATTAACTCTTATCTTTGGAAAAAATGATATGTTCATATTCTCTACCTAAGGTAAAATTATGGTATACAATTAATATCAGTGATATAAATCCATCCTTTAATATAAAGAAATCTTTAAACATAAATCTAAACGTAAATAAATCTTTAAACATAACGAATATATGTTACATTATATAATCTAATTAAGAACAGGAATATCCTTTTGTTATGCTGTCAAGTAAATTCTTTATTAATACATTAATCAGTTTTTCCGTTACTTGGTAAAAATGAGTATCTTTTATACTCTGAAATTCTCCTTGGCAATCATCCTCAATTCTATTGATGATTATGACAGTATAATAATAATAAATAAATAATGTATATCCATAATTAAGAAAATATTTTTAGGCTTTCCGCAAACAACAGTTTGTCCCAAAATGTCCGCATTATATCCCAGTTGATATTTCCCCGGAAATTAGAATTTAGTATTTAGCAGACGATAGTGAAGAAAAACCTAATGACTGCCTTCACCACAAGACAAAGACAGGTTCTGAAGTGTCCTCTCAACTCGGCCAACAAGATCAGAGCTATCAACATCTATGCCATCTGTGTTCTTACGTACTCCTTGGGGCTCATCAATAATATGGGTTGAACACCAAACTTCAAAGCTATAACCGAACCAATTTATTCAAATTAGTTCAGTATACTTCGGCACTAATTTCTATTAAAAATCAAATTCTCTATTTATCTTATTCACGGAATAACTGCGGGCGCCAGATCCTCCTCGGATCGTTCACATAATTATTTTAGGATTATATAACATTTTTTGTTATTAGGACAACATAATTTTTAGTTACAATCTGGGTTATTGTAAAAATAATTGAAGGAAAGAAACAATTGATTTAAGGGGAAGACATAACTTACACACAAAATGGAGGAATTAACTAGTTTTCTAAACGAAATTTGATCTTTCGTCTCGATTTTCCAAGACCATACAAATGGGTTAAATAATATAATTAAATCCGTATATTAAACATATTTTTGGGGGTTATAGGGACTAATTTCCTAATTCAATTCAGGGGAACGTAGAATACTTCAAGAATGATTATAATTTTTAAAATACGGTATAAATTTGGGACCAAAAGACAAAATCTAAATACAAATCACAAAACACAATAACGATATATATGGAGATATTGAATAATGTCAGGGAACAAAGTGACAGAATTGAACTAATATCGGGACAAAAAAGAAATTAACTTGAGGGAACAATGTCACAAAAATTCAACAATATTAGGACAATTGAAATATTAGACATTCACAAAACAGAAATAAATTAATCCAATCAGGAATATTCCGGAAACTGTGTGCCAAATATTCTAAAAGAAACCAATCAAACAACAAAACAAAAGGGCCACACTGTATCTCAGACTATTTCTCTCTAGATCATGAAATTAATTCTACCTTAAACAATTGGATGACAGATTCACAGCCTAACTTTGAAACTTCAGAAGACCAACTCTAAGTATTAACACAACTTTATAATAGTATCCGGCAATAATGTATACGAAAGACTTGACAACGCGTGCTGCTCCAGAAGCTACTCGACGAAATATGAGAGTTTTTCCCCGGCGTTGTTTTCTTCTTTAGCAACCGGCTGAATCCTGATTGGTTGAAATGGGGTTTCGTGATTGGCGCTTCTATGGAATGTTTAAACAGAAGAAATAGGCTCTCAGGGATGTGACTGTAAAGGACAATACTGTGTCCACCAAAATAGTCTCTTCTGAATTTGGTGATAATTAGTCAACCAATTCGATCCAAATGATGTTGAATTACTATCCAAGACATCCTCTCCGAAGTATATGACCAAACAAGCGGACTACTAAAATTCCTACTAAGACTCAATCCAAATTAGAAATCATAGCACCAAGAATGTTGCCAGTGATATCCGGACCTGAACTACAGAGGTCCCACTCGCATTGCTGGGGATCGACAATAAACCTTCCCAAAAAAAGAGATCATGAATTCCGCTCCGAGGCGAATAAGTTATTTAGGAAATCAAATGTCGGACGATAACTTAAATCCTAGTAGCATTTCAAGATGTTCAATAAATATTGGGGTACGACCAGAAGGATAGGAGTAGGTTGGCACACAGCAGTAGGATTGGCGGGAAAATTTCAAATAGGTTGAGTTACTCCAGTTAACAAAAGGCGTTCCATTTGCTTCTTGAAGTCTCTCATTAGGTCTGGAGGGTTCAGGATTCTTCAGGATGGCCTCATTTTCGAAAAGTACAAAGAATAAAAAAGAAAAAAGGCAGAATCCATTCCTAAGCTTAAACTCGCTTAAATAATTAACCCAAGTCTTGGAAAACCGCGCAGCTTCTGGATTGGCGGGAGAAAAAGAATGAAATTATTCAAAATAGAGAAACCGAAATAGTCTAGATCTTGAAATTCGAGGAATTGTGACTTGCAAATATTTTGCAACATCACAAAGCCTAAACAGAACCATCCGTCTTAAAATGACCAAGCATCGAATGCACCACAGTAATTCGACGATTTAAAGCAGTGGTCGGCAAACTTTTTGCCCACTTTTCAGGTATCGTCAGGCTCGACCTGGCTTAATGTTTTCTACTACTTTTCGGTCGGCTCACTGAGCTCAGTCTGGGTGCACTCACCCCGACGGGGGTCCTTTGTCCATGAGCAGGTACGAATAAAGAAATTTAAAAAAGTTGAATTTTGCAATTAACGGTTTAAAAATAATATATTTGGAATCTCCTAATTTTTCCGATTTGAATGATATATTGTTGGGCTATGCAAGTCTAAAATTAAAAGAAGTCTAATGTAAGGATAAAGAAATTAAATTAATAAACGTATTAACTGAATGTACGCATAGGATCATTGAACATTGATTTCATGTATGGTTTATAACTCTAATTAATTTTAATATTTATGAAAAACGAGAAAATGGACAAACTATGAATAGTCTTTTTTCATTATTAATTTTTGTCACAGAATTTGCTAGAGCTGCATTAGCCTACTGCGAGTATAGAACTGTCAGCATTTCCCATCTCTTACCAACGTGGAGGTGCAGTTAGACTGGAAAGAGACTCTTTTTGGGCGTATTTGTTCCAAATCGGACAGGTTTATATTTCATTTCACAAAATCGTTTCTCGATCAAAGGTTGTAGGCGGAAAGTTTTTTCATTAATTTCATGGAAACAAAATTGTTTTGTTTGCAATTGCCTAGCCTTAGGTGGCTCAGCAATTTGTTTTTGATTTCGTTATTGTTGCACTAAAATTCACTACACTCGACCCCGAACTGATTTGAGAGAGAGAACCCCAGCTTTATTCTAAATGATATATTAAATGAAATATTCTTAATTCAAGGAATGAGAAATAAAAATCCAGATTATGGGAAAAAGCCGGAGCGGCGTAAAAAACCCAGATTTATTTAAAACCAATTGGAAGAATTTACATCAGATGATACACAAAAAATATAACCGGAAATGCGAGTACGAATGAATATTCAGAAAGCGACCACGCGGTCGCGGCGAACCGGCGTTGGCGTCACACACTCGCAGCCACGATGCCCTTTCGTTTTCGATAAGTAGCGTTTTGATAGGATTTTCGAGACATCCTGATTTCCTTCGGTAGGAATCAGTGGCGTTATATTTATAAGAACATCCTGATTCGCTTGATTGGAATCAGAGGGCCGTTGGAGATAGTTGCCTGAGAGGCGATTGGACGCGACGGAGCTCCGCACGGACCGAGATTGATCGATGGTTCGAACACGACTGGCGCAACTGAGCCGTGAGCCAACGTCGATTCGCACGCCCTTACACACTCTTTCTCTCTCTTTCTCTCTTCGCGAGGAGACATTCCTATACTACGTGAATCAATGCAAACGAACAACGGTGTTACGACGTAACAAAAATTGACGAAGATAAACTTTTCTAGGATATAATGAATTATATTAGTACCAACTTATGAAAAACCGATAAAAAATACCAGTTGACTTGTTGAGAGAAATGAGTTTGAAAATTATCAGAATAACTGCCGCCATTTACTCAAATCACAAAATAAAAAAATTTCCGGTGTACTTCGAAAGAGAACGAAGATCAGATGTAAAAAAATTAAAATATCTATATTGGTTTAGATACTGCAGAACTTTAAACGAAATGTTTCGAAAATTTTGTTGAGACTGTATTATTAGTTTTTAAATTTTAAACGCTCAAAAGTTTGTCAAAAATTGAATTTTCGTTAAATTGGTGAAATATAAATTGCGTAAAATCCTTTGAAAAATAGCACACTTTGTCGGGAAACGATTTGCAGCATAAGTATGTCCAATCGAAAATGAATTCGCCCTATTATATTTTCTTAACAATTTCAACTTTTTTGCGTGGGTTAAATAAGGATATTGATAAATTTTGGTGCACATTGTAGATGAAATTCAAGTAAACCAATCATTGGTGGACAGTTTCAATCATTAACCAACTGACCGCATACTTACGTTGACCTGTTGTGTTTCGTTGAAACTAGAAACCAAAGAAGAAGAATAAGAAGAAATCACAGTGATATTTTCATATGTGTTAAATGTACGATGTGGGGCCGTTCAAAAATTAAGTAACACTGCCAGGGATTAATTAGTCATTTTATTTTTAAAAACTTTAGGCGCTTACAACTTCCGTTTTTTAAAGAAAATGCTTTCAAATGCTTCTTGTTCGAAATATCACCTATTTCATGTTTCGTTGAGAATTAATCTGTTCCAGTTAAAAATTATAGTACCAATTTATTTTTTCGGCAGAAGACTGATCAGTGTCGTTGAAAATTTAACTGTTTCATTGTAACTGAAGTTTTTTGTTAGAAAGAAATATTTTCTGGTTGAAAATTCAACTGTCAGTCAGAAAATTCGTCTTGTTGGGAAAAATATCCATTGGGAAACGCGGATTGGGAAACCTGTCCCCCTACCGTACAAAATTTATCATGCTTAAAAATTCGATTTTTTTTTTAATTTCATAATTTCTTGTAAGAAATATAAGTGTTTGCTTGAAAATTCTCGTATTTTCATAAAAGTTAGTCTTTATTGGTAGAAAGTTTATTCTTCGTAGCAAATTCATCCTTTTTTTGAATTGAACTATTTTGGAGTAAAATCTTACTATTTTGTTCAAAATTAAATTACTTTCTTTCATATTTAACTTTTTGGCAGAAAATTCATAATCTCAAAGTATCTGGTTGAAAGTCGCAGTAACTTTGTTACGAATAAATTCTTTTTTAAGATTGATATTTTTAGTTCAACTGTTTTGTTTAAAATTTATCTTTTTGGATTGAAAATTCAGGTATTTTTGTACAAACTTTTTGCTTCTTGTTTAAAATTCATTTTTTGATGTTAAAAAGTCTAACTGAAATATTTTTTGATGAGAATTGTACTATTTCTTTTATAATTTTTCTTTATTTAAAAATTCATATATTTTAGTAACTTCTTTCTTGGATAAAAATAAAACTTTTCTGTGGATAATTAATTTCATTTGCTTGAGCATTCAACTGTTTTGTTCGAAAATGTTGGTTAAAACACATTGCTAAGAAATCTTTTTTTTTTAAGATTCATATTTTTAGTTGAAAATTTATCTCTTTAGTGAAAAGTTTAACTATTTAATTGAAAATTGATCTTTTTTGACTGAAGTGTTAACTAGGTGGGTAAAAGTTGAACTTCTTTGTTAACAATTCATTTTTTTAAATAAAGGTTTATCTGTTTGGTTGGAAATAAGTTTTTTGCTGAAAATTCATATTTTCTGTTTGAAAATTGAATTTTTTACTAATCGTTGTTCCAATTATATTAAAAAAAGTAATATTTGCAGAAGATTGCTTACGAAAATGAACATGTATATCATTTAAATGAAAGAAGAAGCAGAAAAGGTTATCCTCCATTGCTTCCCTGTCCCACTCAGCACTTGGGCAATACCTTCATAGGCAAGCGTTGCCTTTCAAACCTATGTTCAGGAAGAAGAAGAAGAAGAAGAAGGAATTATGCCAAAAACTGTATCGTTATTTTAACCGGGCCGTGTTTGAAAATCAACTACCAAGGACGATGAAGATTGATTGGGTACGAGATGTGACAGAAGGTTGGGTATGAGGCTGTCCACTCCGCTGGAGCGAGGATAAATGCACTTAGAAGATCAGATCCAAAGAGGTGGTGATCAAATTCCGCACTGAGGTACGTTCTCATATCAGGTAACATCCCAAGAAACATTTTTCATTGATTCCCTGTTACTTTACTAACAATATTCTCTTTCACAGTTCGTCGACACACCAGGCAGAGTCCGTGACACATTAGTGCACGAGATGTGCCACGCTGCCGTCTGGCTTCTTAACGATAACATGGAAGATGATCACGGACCACTATGGAGGATGTGGTCAGTGCGGATTGGCACGATATTATATTCCTTTCGAGATCTAATAAAAATTCTTATTTATTCTCCAGGGGGGCCGGGACGTCCTAAAGACGTCCTCAGGATGTACCACTATGTCATGTGATTGTACGCCTCAAAGACATCCTTTCAATTTTTTTATATCTTTAAACTTCCTGAGAACGTCCTTAAGAAGTCCGCCAAAAGACTTCCACTGGACAACTTTAGGACTTGTCTGCCCACTAGGTCTTTTCGTAGCCGATTGTGCGAGAGAGTACGACAATTACACCAAACCCAAGCAAATCCTATACACATGCTTGAATTGTGCTGACAAGTAAGGAAACAGATTTAGTTCATATTGCAGAATATGAGTAGCAATTGAAATACGTACTTTATCTAGGAGGGTCATCCCAAAAGTAAGTTTCCCTATTTTGGATAAAATGGAAAAAATTATTTATCCCAGAAAAAAATTACATGGTTGGTAGTGCGGCATTTCGATACCAGAATTTTAAATATTTCGATCGGTCTCGTTCGTTTTCGAAACATATTCTAAAACCAACTTCTGGTGTATTCATTTTTTACCAATCATATCGTCTCATGTCTAACTTCCGATCAATTTCGAACGATAATATCGGAAAGATCAGAACTGTCATAATAAAAGTGACTTTTAAAATTAATTGAATATACATTTGTGAAAATGGAAACCGATTCGATAGAGCAGAGTCCACCTGCTGGAGATTCATCCAAGAAAAGATCAGCACAAAAGTATTTGTTTCTTAATTTAAATAGTCTAATATATATTTTCAAGATTCAAAATTTAAATTAAGTTTGAATTTTCACAAATTCTGAAAATTATATTGAAAATGCAATGTGCAACAGTATATTGGCGGATGATTTAATTGATTTGGACGTCGATGATGAGCCGAAACTTCCATTTGAGGCGGAGAAAAGAATACGTGAAGTGCTTGATTATGTTTCTGACTTTGATTGCACTGAACAAAAAGAAAACTTTGCAAAATGCAAAATATGTTTCTCCACAACCAATAAGGAAAAAATTGTGAAAATGAAAGACGGTAACACCACAGGAATAACGCGGCATCTCAGAAACTACCATAAAGAGGAATTTTCTAAAGTATTTCCGGAAGTAAAGAACCATCCTTTCTCAAAAGTAATTTGATTTCTTTGATATAAAATAACTTATAAAATTAAGCGCATAATACAGCCATTAAATATAAAATTATAACGTGATCAAATAAATAAAATATTTTAGAAATTTGATCAAAAAAAGCTAGACGTGATTATTGCGGAATGGGTTATAAGGAAATATCTACCAATTCATTTTTTTGATGACGATATAACTCAAGAATTTTTCGAATATTTAAATAATATAGGGAAAATGCCTAAATTGATAGAAAAATCATTTAAAGAGAAACAATTCCACATAAATTGTCAGTGCTATATCTGTCATCAGTAAATTTTGATTTTTTAACGTTATCGAGGCGTTTGAATTCAAGCTTTTTATCGCTAAAATTTACTTTCCGTTTTCCGCAAAATGGTCCGCAAATTGAGAAAAAATATCAGAAGCGTAACAATCATTCGTTATTTTTATGTTTCCTCAACGAAAAATGGTATTTAAAGAAAATCATTAACTTTTAGGAAATCTAAATACAAGGAAATGAATTTGCAAACCAAAAAAACAACTGTTCATCAAATAAGTTAAATCAACCTAGAAAGAGAAACGTTTTCTTATTAAAATTACGATATGAGTAAATTTGCTTAGAATAATTGTTTATAACAATGATACTTTTTGTTGAATGGAAATATTTTATATGCTAATATCATTCTTCAGGAAAGCAAAGAAGTAAATACATTACAAAGAAAAAATTTCTATGTTGATAATGCTATATATTCGAATATTTTTCTAACCGCCATTTTGTTTTTGAAGTAAAAAAAGTTATGCTGAATTATGCTAGATCTGTGCTCTGCTGTGCCGTAAACAATTTTTTGCAAAAATCAAAATTTTAGCCACCCTTCCAGTCGGTATTTACTTTAGTCCCATCTGCACCAGCAACTTGAAGGTCTTGCAGATCCGCAGAATTGGCTTCAAGATGATTCATTATAGCCCGACATTCAGCATTGGCTGTGTAGGAACCAGGGGCACCATTACCAATATACTGCGAACTTTAACCGTTTAATGGTGTTTTTTAGGTATTCTGTTAGAAAATTTTAATAATTGAAATTTATTAATTAATTTTTATTTCAATAATTTCTTCACTTGGGGTTTTATAATTTTTGCAAGCATTTGTGAAATTTTTTAGAATAGAAATTGTGACAGGGTCGCTGGTCCCACTCCCCACTTACAGGGATACTACTCCTTACTATTCCTTCGTGAGTACCTATGAAAGATTTCATGAGACAAAAAGTTCGAAACGCGCGAAAGGTCCCATTAAAGCATATGCGCATGCACGCTCGCGTCTGGTCGAGGTTAGGTTATTGGCGCGTCACATCATAGTCATTATAAATTCACAATCCTAGGTCCACGTACATTTAGTTACTTCACCTCACGCGATGTTCCGTTCACATTTTATTTTTGAATTTTCCCGCCGTTTTAGTTAGTAACAGTTTAGTTCACAGTCCCTCTACTAGGCGCTGTAGTTTGAAACTCGGTAAACGTCGATTTCCTATGTCAGTTTTATGATTTAGCGTAGAAATCGTGATTTTAGTTATGCCAATAGGATTTATGTTAATGTTTCGCGAATATGGTCATGGAATATTGTCACACCTTTAGTCAACGATAAAATTTTAGTTCATAGTTCAACCGGTAGTTGCGCTAGGTTTAAGGTTTGTGAACACGCCTGCATGCGAGCACCCTTCGAGTTCACGGTCTTGGTGCGTCGCATGAAATCTGTCACTTTCGTTCTTGGCGTGCTAGCGGCACCAAGTGCCACATATCGTTTCTCCAAATTTGTCACGGATTGCTCTTGTAACGTGGATGGACAATTTGATATGGATATTACCTTTTGAGGATTGAATTGGATTGAATAACGAGGAAAAATAAAACTATAAGGAAATGTCCAAGGTAACCCTTTTTGTATTTCGGCAAGCGACGCAATCGACGGGTTACATGGTGGGATTGCCCTGTACTCCGACCTATTGCCTCGCTGGCCCTTCTTATTAAGAGTGTTTTTCTTTCTTTCATTTCGAATGTCCGGGAAGTCGATTCAGTGTGCGACCGAGGTTTCGTGTCGGGTTTCGATATATATAATGGGAATTCGCGCTAGAAAATCGTTACTGTAGGTTGGCTCCGTTCGGATATAAAATGGCGTTTACAATTTCCGCTGCCTTTGGCCACGTGGCCACGTCTAATTTTCCTTCTGTTAGGCTTCTGTCTCAGAGATCGTAAGTGGCGCACGCGTTGTAAGTTGTCGGGAATTAGCGATTAAATTGTAAAGTCTCAATTTCTCTTGTTTTTCAAATAAAATACCGCTTTCTTAGTATCATAAAATTTGGTCGTTGTGATCTCCAAGAACCACACCGAGATTCCTTGCTCCGTTACTTTCCTTTTTTTTAGGTTTCAGGTTTCCTATTTTTCTCTTATATTTAAAATTTTGTATTTTGTCTTTGAGAATTTTTGCCGGGTCACAATTCATTACCTTCGCTATAGGGGCCTCGCTGACGCCCAGATTACCGCTATCATAAACCACACACGTATACCCATATATATACGTATATACATGTGTATACAGTACATGCAACCCGCCATTGACGGGTGGCCATAAACCATCCCTCGCAAAATATACTAGTAAAAAATCAAAAATAATTCTATTACATACTAAATTCGAAATTTTTGTGTCAATTTTCGTGATGAAAAACGCAACTGTTTTTACAGAAGTTTTGTTTCTTTTTCAAATAAGTTTTTTAAAATAAAAATTGAACTCAAGTTCAAAAATTGATGGAATTTGTTGAAAATTTGACTCTTTTGGTAGAAAATTAATCTTAATTGAAAATTCAACTATGTGGTTTGACATGTATGCATTTGGTGAAAAATTGATATTTTTTGTTAGAAAATCAATTTTCTTGGTTAAGAAAGCAACTGTTTTGATAGAAGTTTCGTTTTTTTTTTCAAATTAGTTTTTATATAAAAGTCTTGGCCCAAAAATCGCACTGATTGGCCATTCTCCGTCAATTGTAAGATTTTTTGCATAATAATTTTTAAAAAGAAAAGATATAGAATCGAAGTGAATACCTACACTAGCTTAAGATGTACCTTTTTAGTCCACAAATTGAAAAAAAATCAATGATTGTGATAATATAAATAAATATACATATATTTGCATGATATCGAACGTAATATGAAAATTATTTTGAAGAAAGATTCTAAGAAACATAATTGCCAACTAAAACCTTATATGTAATATAAATGACGTAAAGTGGAGTATCCTAGAAAAATATGCTTCCAAACATCAATGTACTTGTTTCCGTTTTCAACATTGTTTCGGTTTCTTAGTCAGCTACAAAAATTATTCATTTTCTTTTTCAATTTTACAGGCCTTGTTTGAATGCTATCCTAAAAGTCGAAGGCTGAATATTGATGCCGCAGAATAGTTGCGTGAGCATTTAAAAATAGGTGCAAAGAAAAATAGGGTGAAGCATCATGTAAATACTTCGACAGGGATGAAGACTATATCTAAAGATTTGTCCAACCTGGTTCGCAAAATTGGCAAAGGAATTGTCAAGGGAAACAATCTCCACCATGCTATAAAACTTTTACAAGATGACTACGGTTAGTTTCATTTCATGCAATTTTTGAATATTATCACATTTTCATTTTAACTATAATTATCTATGGCAATGGAATACCTTAAATCGTTATAATTATTTCATCATTCCTTAAATTATTTTTGGAATGTAATAAGTGTTGCTACGATTGTTGATCAGAACAATTAAAACCCTCAGATTCAACCAACCAGAAGATGTTAGAAAATTGAAGTTTCTTCTAATTCAATTTATAATTTACGTATTTGAAACACTTTTAGTTTAAGATGTTAAGTTTATATGATTGCGCAGTTCCCATTGCCTCATTTAAAGTCATTTTTATTTCCAAGGCAATTTGATCAAAAAGAAATGTTCTTTACCCGGAATTCATTGGCATCGATGCCACTTATAAATTACTCGACCTTAGATGTCCATTGTACCTGGTGGTTAACGAGGATGCTGAAGGCGACACAGAGATTGTAGCTGCATGTACACTTATACATGAAAATAAAGAGAATCTTCAATGGTTTATGGATAGTTAAACAAAAATATCCATCCTGGTCAGAGGTGAAAACAGTGATGGCAGATAAAGACGTGAATGAGCGTGATGTAATTAAATCGAGTTTTCCTAATGCGAAAGTACTCATTTGTAGTTTTCATACAATGAGAACTTTCAATCGTGAGTGGATAACAGATAAATTGGGAATTACGAAGGCACAAAGAGATCATGCGAAAGAAATTATCACTCGAATGGTTTACTCTAAATCAGAAGAGGAGTAGATGAAATATTATGATAAACTGATAAGTGAAGCGCAAAAGCCAGTGCAAGATTACTTCGATCAAAACTGGAACCATTTGAGGCATGATTTGATCAAGTGTGGGGACTTTATGGTTGGAAGTTATTTGAACACAACAAATAATCGCATTGAGTCCCTGAATGGAAAATTAAAGAGTATAGTGAAGCGATTTAGTGCTCTGGAGGAATTTGTGGTTGATTTTCTAATATTGTTATCAACTCGAGACACCGAGAAGGACATTAGAGTCGGCTAAAGCTTACAGAAAAAAAAATGTATCATTTGAAGACGGATCGACTGAAGCTTTTTATTTCAAGTTGCTGACAACATATGCATTTAGACACGTCAGAAAAGAAATTATTCAATTTAAGGAATATACGGTTATTCCGGAAGAATGTTCATTCGACAAATTTATTGTGCAACGTGGGACCACATCACGATCAGTAAGCGCTACATCGTGTTCCTGCGATTTTCGCCAAGGGATGGGACTTCCTTGAAGGTAAATGAATAACTTTCAATTATTATTTATATTTAATAATAATGATAACTAATAATGCACCTAATAATCATGACATACCTGAATTTTCAACTGGATATCTCATTCCACGTGGACAGAAATTTGGATTTTTTTAAAACATTTTTTAGGCATATTTTTGCAGTTCCAACCCACCTGAATGTAACTTTAAGCAAAGATGCGCTTTGCGAAAGACGGTGACACAAACGATACTACCAGCATAATCATCGAGTATGCGCAAATCAGGAGGATGAGAAACTGCACCTTTGCTTAATGTGTGCTCAGCGGCGACACAAAAAGTCGTCACAAAAAAGAAAATACGATCAATGGCTCATAGACAGAAATTAAAAATGGGTAAAGCCGGATTTGAAGATATCAACCAGTTGTTGGCTAATTACTCGACGCATGAATTTGGTGACATCATGCTGTTTTTTAATGATGTGAGACTTTTATTTTATTTTATGAATTTAAATTTTAGTAGACATTGATGAATTTTCCAGTAAATCGCTTTATATATCCAAAGTCGATGTATTTTTATATATTGTTAAACTGGTTCTCCTTTTTTCTCTTTTAGGTCAAAACTCTACTTTCAAAGAGATTGCCAATACATCTAGCACCAATTGATCTAGATGCAGCTAATCATTTAACAGATGCTGCTGAGTTTTTGAGTGTTGGAACTGAAGAAGCCGCTTCAATAGAAATAGCTCCTGATAAGGATAATTTGGCTAATGTCTCAGATTTCACTGATGATAAAGAGCTGCTGGTTACTCCCGAAGAGGTTTCAACATACGAGCAGTTGCTGGATGTCATTCTTGAAATGGAGCTACAGATAGTGCAAGCAACTGAAATGGATCAGCAGACGAGCTCCAACTTATTGTCCAGGGCAAAGACGATTTCGATGCCGAAAGTTCCCAAAGTGCGTGGCAAGCCCAGAAATTCAGCAACTACAACGCCTATGGCAGACATGCCCAACTCGGGGAAATTTCCTCCGGGAACACATGTTCCG